>JAGFPH010000223.1:504023-535777 GCA_018207615.1 Philaenus spumarius | reverse complement strand
TGATCAACCTGTAATTCAGGAGACTAGGAACAACTCTCGCCCTAAGGCCAAAACAGCCCTTGAGAGATGGCTCTAGGATGGAAGTTTAAAAATAGTTAAAGCCCACAACAAGTCTACTGATCAACCTGTAATTCAGGAGACTAGGAACAACTCTCGCCCTAAGGCCAAAACAGCCCTTGAGAGATGGCTCCAGGATGGAAGTTTAAAAAAAGCGAAGACCATCCAACTTTGTGCTGTATCTTCAAATCTGGATGATCCGGACATTATTTGCCTTGTGCATCAAGTAGTATAAGTAAATTGGACACAAAAATGACTATCTTAGACAAAGGGCTTTTTTAAAAGGAAGTGATACTTAATGTTTTTTTTAGAAAAGAAGTAAATTCAATTAAGGTTAAACATAAATTATTAAGTAAAACTAATATTGTACAAGCTCAGATTGTAGACTTTGAGAATGTGCACATCTTGCCAGTAGAGAAAATGTCCCTGAGCATTTTATATTCTAATGTACAGGGATTGGTAAGGTGGATGAATTAAATTTATTTCTTGAAAGTTTGACTTTTAAACCTAAAGTATTGTGTATATATGAGCATTGGATGGCAAGGGGAAATGAATTCTTATTACAAGGAATACGTAATTATAAATTAGCAGCTATTTATACCAGGCCCTGTAAAATTAGAGGTGGGTGTTGCATTTTTGTTCTGGATCGGATGCAGTTTAAACTGAGGCTTGATATTGTTAAGTGTTCAGTAGAGGGGGTGTTTGAATGTTGTGGCATTCAGTTGTTGGCAAATATATCTGTGCTTGTTATTTGTATTTACAGATTACAGACCAACTAAGTATGATAAGATGAGTTACAAAACATTTTATATGTTTCAAGCTCTTTTGAAGAACCTCCAATATAGGGAACCTATGAGCCAAATAGTAGTTGCAGGAGATTTTAACACTGACTTGCTCAAGGAAAGTACTCCTATATTAAAGACCACTAAAGAATAAATACCGTTGCGTGGCGGCCAATAGGATGGGCGCACAGCGTTGCCATATCTACTAGTCTCGAACACTCCTGGTATTTACCGCTCGAGGCTTGAGCGCACAGTTTAAAGAATTATAAATGCGTTGAGTCAGCCGCTTTCAGTTAGAAGCGTGGGAAGAACGTGACAACGTTGCACTAATTTGATTGGAGCGTTCAAGGTCTCGGTGTACACAAGCCCGTCTCTCAACGGTATTCTTTCGTGGTCTTTACTGTAGGAATGAATTTTTAGGTATTGTTAGTTCTTATGTATTGAACTTGCATATTTTTGAGCCAAGAAGAAAGAATTCTTACTCGGAGACTTGTATTGATAATATAATATCTAGCTTTGATCCCTCTATTTGTGGAGTCTACGTTGAGGAATCTGGGTTCTCTGACTACACTGTACAAATTGTCAAAGTAAATTGTAGCATAAATTATTAAAAAACCTAACAGAGAGGTCTCTTATAGACGTTCTTATGGTGAGGTTAATGTTGATATGTTTGTGAGACTGTTGAATAATGAAGATGGGTGTGATTTGTTCGATGATTCAATTAATTTAATTGAGTATTAATTGAGATACAGGTTACAACACATTTTTCAATATATTTATGAGGTATTTTAACTTGGCTTTCCCGCGTAGGATGATAGTATCTTGTAATAAAAATAATAATAATAAGGGATGGGTTACAAAAGGCTTAAGAATATCAAGCAGTAGGAAACAGGAATTGCACATAATGGCCAAGTCATCACAGAACCACAAATTTTGCAAATATGTAAAGGATTACAAAAAATCTTTTAAAAGTGTATATCTCTTGCCAAAGTTAAATATAATACAAATAAAATATTAAAGCACCCAATAAAACAAAAGCAGCTTGGGATGTGGTAAAAAATAAGATCCAATGCCGGGAACATGGTAACAAAATTGAAGTACCTAGGCTAAATTAAACTTAAAGTAAAATTAAATCAAGTAAACATGCAATTCTAAACCGAAACCTTCATGGATGGGTGATGGAGGACAATATAACATATAACCCCCATGGGGCTACGCGAGTGGGATGCTGAGTTATAACGACTAGCATGGACGAACCTAGCTTACTTTTATTACGTTACATAACAGGGTGTCACAAAAATCTTAGCGGGCTATACAGTATCGGATTGTATACATTGAAATAAATGAAAAAGTTCAGTAACATTTTTTCCGAATCGGCGACTTTTTTTGTTTAGTCGCATTTCGCCATTTTGCTTTTTACAAGAAACTTACTGTAACTCCATAAATAGATCAGTTATTGAGTTCAAATTTGGTATAAGCATTTTGTATCTTACGATTTACAAGCGTACCAAACAACAAGAATTCATTTTAGCAATTTTCGAAATGGCGGCCATTACACTTTTTTTTATTTCAATATCATATATACAATACGATCCTGTATAGCTCGCTGAGGTTTTTTGTAATACATTGATTTTATGCACAAACTTACAAGTAATTAAATGTTGATTAACTCTGAAAATAAGACAAATTAAATAACAATTATTAATTTTAAAAACTCTAAAATTCATCACACAAAAAAAACAATCTTATTTAATTCAGCTTTAACTCTGAGCGCCTAAGAAAAGGTGGAAATATATTTATTGCTTAAAGTAGCCTATGTTAATTTGTGCAATGTGTTAGTTTCTCTTTGACTTGGGACGTCGAAAACCTATTAAAAGGTGCTGTGCAAACGGATCTTTAATGATGTTTTCTACTTCTAGTTAAAAACACATATATTAAAAATTCGGTTCATATAGACTAAAATAAATATGCACAGTAGGCCTTCACTTGTGCGCAGCTATATCTTTAGATTAGTACAGGGTGGTGAAGTTCACCACATGGTTCATCACAATCCATATCCTGTTGGTTTTTTCAACCAACACTTTGTATGTAAGCAAATTAAAATTTGGACGCTAGCACAAGAGGTTTGTTGTGTTTCGAGCGGACGTAATTCTTGTTTTCAAGTCATTAATTGAAATGTAGAACTTAATTAAAACTTTAGTTAGTTAATTACGGTGAATTCATTTTTCAAATTGAACTGAAAGTTATTTGTGTATCTAGGGTGTAAAGTTGAGTTTGTCGCACGAGATAAACATTTGCGGACAGTGCATAAAGTAAACAGCTGGCGTGCAAAAAGTATTACTTTACCGCACGCCAGCTGTTTAGCCATGCATTAAAGTAAAACAAAGAGGTATAATGTGCAAAATCGCACTTTACTAAGTAGCTGTAGGAAATTTTTTTTTACAATTATTAATATCTTGACATTATTAAATTTCTTTCAGGCATGGTAAAATATTAGGCCTACTGTTTTTGTATTTGCTTTTTGAGTAGCAATTATAAAGTGGTCAGAAGAAATTGTAGTTAAACTTATTGAAACCAATCTCTTCTTTGGGAACCTCTACAGAAAGATCTTTTTTTTAGCAAGTAAAAACAGATGCTCGGAGGAAAATAGCAGCTGAGATGGATATATCTGCGGACCAATGCAAGAAGAAGGCCATATCTTTGCTTCCTACCGACGGGAGAGATGACAAACGTCGTTGTTTCCATTTCTTTTTGGACAATCTTGCCATTAACACTGCCGGAACACTCTTCAATAAAATTCCGTGATTTTCATTGCGCGACAGAGACATGTTTACAACTAGGCCTACTCTGCAAAATGACCAGCGAATGTCTGTAGGTTTCCTATGGATCGCAAGAGGTTCGTTGAAATTGTTAACAGCATAGCGCGCAAGTGTATAAGCACCTTAAGATTTTTGTGTTTCATAATTGAATTTCTACCAGTAGCTTGTAAAACCGAGATTTGCTTCTTATATTAGCTTTTAAATCAGCACATGACTTCAGTCCTTATTATCTAAAATACAAGGAGATAACAGAGGCAAACTAAATAATTATAATTTTTTACACGATATTTTAAGCAGAGTGTAATTAATTATTCTTCCTAAATTGATAAGGGAAGGGTTATCTATTTAAATTAGGATTACGTTAATGAGTTGTGATGATGAAATTTGATGAATCATATAAACTATTAAAATATCATAGTAATGATGACAGGAGTACACTAAATAGGCATATACACTGCGGGTTACTATCCTAGAATAATAATGATAGGCTCTTGTATGAAGTACATATTTATTTATAGTAGAAAATAATATTCCAACTAATTAAAATATAACACAAAACACTCATATTTGTTCAAACAAATTTATTTTTTATACTGACTTGGGGAACATAGTTGTAGCTATAAATACTCAGTCAATTGGCTAATATATTTTACTCTTTTAATTGTAGGATGACCCTGGTTTTTAGTGTTAAAGTCCTCTGAGGATGATGACTATAACATCGAAACGTACAAAAGGATACATCAATAAATATAACTTTCCATTAAGTTATTCAGTTATCGTTTTTTATTTCTTGTTTTTGTAATGTGTAGGGCTAAGCTACACACATATTAGCTGTAAGCAAATAAAACTACTAAAACACATCATAAAAAAAGAAAAATTACATTTCAATTTTTGAACTAACTCAACATTCAATCAGTTAGAAATACAATGTGCAGGCACATTGTAAACTTACACCAGGGGATTTGGCGCAGTGAAGTGTCATTCTATCAATGAAAGTATGCTTTAAAAAATTATAGTAAATCCGTAGCACGCTATGGATATGTAGGCCTAGGTATTACGTATAATGCATTATAAGTACCAAGATAAGTTATTAGAACATAAAGGAATAGGGTAAAGTTTACAACATGCCACCTCACCATATTGTGGCAATGTCACCAACATATGTGCGCAAGAAAGTGCTCTAATATTTAATTGTAATGTTCAATTCTATATTAATTTTCTACAATTAATGGGTCAACTTTAAATTTTATGATATTGTAGTTAGACTATATATTGAACAAGAATTAACGAGAAAAGAAAAGGTAGTGTCGGAAATCATTAATAATGATGAAAACTTACATTAAAAGTCGCCTGGGATCAGTTTCTATATCAAAGTTACTGGATAACTGAAGTGTCCAATTCGTTTGGTGTTTTACAAATAATGTATCATTTCCTTGTAGTCCGATAATAATGATAGACAATAATTAATATACTAACTTATATATGTTTAAAAATTGGTTACATAAAGACTATAGGCCTTTTTTTAATGCTTGCATATGTGTATATTGAACAAGAACTAACGATAACACACATCGTTTTAGTAACAATTTCATAAAGAAACGGATTCATTTTAGAACAAGACACCATTACGTATAGCCTAAGTATAAGACTGAATGAAAGCAAGACTCAAAGCTGATAATAGATCATAGACTTTTATCGTTAGTTCTTGTTCAATATATTGTCTAACAAAGAAAAGTATATTAATGTTTTTCTTTTTAATAATCATCATGAATAATGTTGCCAATAATAGTAATAATACTACTGTATAGTTGTTTGTCCTATCACACAAGGTAACAAAATACGATTTCCTGTTAGTACATCTTTATAACTCAATCGCACATAGCATCAACATTTGTTCGGTCTCTTAATAGACGCTATAACCAATTTCAACAGTAGTTCGAATGTCTCTAAAAAAGTATTTCCTGATCAAATTTTTTCAAACTATACCATGTTGTAGATGTGTATCAGTAGTAGGCCTATATAGCCTAATTATAACTTTTTAAAAAGTTTATATAATTAGATTTTGTACGATCTGCTCCTCAAAGTCTTCTTTAGAATGGGATATTTCAAGAGAAACTCGTTGGCGGGAACTGTGAACCGATTGGAAATATTATCATTAATTTCCATGAAAACATTTTACTGAAGATTATATTCAGTCAATATTCCAGATGTATATCTCATCTTTGCTAAAATATTCTCCACCTACAGGAATTAAAAGTTGGTAACACCAGACAAACATTTCCGGTAAGTTGAGTCAAATCCAATTAGGTTGTTTTGTATAAAGCAAGAATTTACTAAATTCAACATTTAATTAATATAATGCGCTTAGGTTGGCAGCTCTACTCTTTCAAAATAAAGGTTGTCCTCTCCAAACTTTTCAGTGGCATGTGGTAAACTTATGCTAAGGAATTTTAAATAATGGGCGTAAATTTACTATCCGACCCCACACTAGATATTTTTGCAGACGACAACCTTGTTTTACATTCTACTATTAAAAAAAAATGTTGAAAACAGGTAAACATACTGTGACCAAAGACTATAAGTTAGAACTTCTGGCTAGTAAATTCCTGCCAAATAAAGCATTGAAAAAAATAATAATGCAATCTTCCAAATACAACCTACTGTATCCAAATTCCACCCAAGTTAAATTAACTTCTGCAGAATTTCGAAGAACTGGCAATCCAAGAACACATTCATCTTAAATCAACATTCTTTGAAGATTATGGTTAAAATTAACTTACTTTCTACAAGTTGTATTTTACATATTTTATAAACTGTTTTATATCTAAACTGACACCCGAAAATTTGAAAGTTTACAAATAAATGCAGTAGGGTAGACCTATTCCAAACAAAGCTTTTATTAACTACTAGGCCTAGCCGGTTATAAATAGCTTGGTTGGACTGATAAAATTGTTTTGTTTATTTTACTAACTTTTGACAATCATAATCTAGCCTATAACCTTACCTTTTCTCCATTTATAAAAAAAGAAACACACTATTAAATGGAAATTAAAATCAAATTACTAGATTCATTTATATCACCAAATACAGCTGTTAACCGTAGTAAATAAAAGCAATTGGCCCGCCCCGAATGGATGAATGTGTATGATCTAACATCTGATGTCTGATCTAATCTTACATCACGTGACAATAGATAGGCTTCACAACACAATACAAAAAGGTCGTAAATTTTCAAGAGAGGCAACAAAAAGTGGAAGTATTTTCAAATCATTTTCCAATCTATGTTTTATATAGATCATCAAAACATTTTTTCATTATTCATGTAGAATCTACATTAGACTTTCATAAATCCGGATCTCGAAAATCCGGACCGCTAATCGAAAATATTTTTTTTTAAATAAAAAGTCGGGAAACCCCATGCGATTGCTCAGCATAGCATAAATTACATGTATTTTGTACCTTCGGGCGCTCCATGTTTCAACGAAATTGACGTCGTTTATGATTCACAAAGCAGTGCAGTTTCCGCGCAGTTATGTTAGTTTGTACACGTCCTTTTTTTATTTTAGTTTGCTGCAATAAATGTCTAGGATGAAATTAATTTTCATTCCTTATGTTTTATAAATAAATTTCCAACTTGTAGTGTTGTTTTTACTTAGCCTACTGTTTTCTTATTTTTGTAGTGTTGTTTTTACGTAGGCCCTACTGTTATATTATTTTTATTTAAAGTGTTTGGTACAGTAATGTACATTCTTTTTTGTTAAAACCGTTCAATACTGTTTACAAACTGAATTCTTTCATTTCTGTGTTTTACTTAATTGCAGTCCAGTACTGTATTATGTACATAACAGCAGTGGCGTAAATAACACCACTGCAACCCCTGCGGTGCGGGGAGGGGGCGGCACGACCCGTGTACATAACATGTATAAAGGAATTTAAAATAATAATAATAAAATGTTGTAACACATTATCATCAAAATAAATTTTACAATAAACAAATTTCATTAAGATATCTTAATAAAACTGTTTCATAAATAATATAACTACAGATCATAAGTCTGAAACCGAAATCATTATGGTTACGCAATTTCTTTACTAGCAGTTAACAATAAAGCCGGCTAAACTTTAGTATTTAATAAGCGAACTATTTGCTCCCCCATCAAACAAATGTATTTCGTTGATTAAATGTATACATTTACATTTAGCCTAGCCAGGTGTTAGGCTAGGCGTATATTGGGACGCATTTGACGCTTGTCACGCGACGTGGCACCACAGCGCAACTTTTTTAACATATGTAAATGAATGCATTAGCGCATATTGGTAACGCGATGCGACGCTATGCAGCGCAACTCGTGTGGCACAACAGACATGTGGCAATGACACTGTGTCTCGCTCCTCGCGTCACACATCTCACAAGTTCAGTGCTCTACTATGGCTCAAAGGTTTTGGTGTCCATTTGTGCATTTTCCACTATCACATTTTTCAGATATTGGCCCAGAAAAAGCTGATAGAGGACTGATTACTTTAAAAAATGTTAAAAATAAAATTGAATTTTGAATAATAAAGCTGAATTTTAAATAAACATTAAAAAAAAAGTAATTTTTAATAAAATAATTATTATGAAATAATTTTTAATAAATACATATGTCCACTGAGTTGTTTAATAAATATGTTTTGTTAGTGAATTAAAACTGTGTTTTATATGTTCTCTGCATTTTAATATGAAATAATTTTTAGTAAAATATTTGGCGTTTGACATTAACCCCGTAAAAATAAAAAAATGTCTTCATAAAGTCATAAACTAACAAGTGAAAATGTTTAATGTATGTACATAGAAAGAGCATAATATGTATCATCCCTTGCACTTCTGTGAGTTTCGGTTTATCCGGAAGTAGGTAGTAAAAACAGCAAGTACAGTAATTCTGATAATTCAGAAGTCACTTTAAATTGAGTTAGATCTAATAAACATAGTTTTATCCGTGAATCATTAGTTTTAAACGTAGAAAATAAAATGAAGTAAAATACAGTGTCTATTGGGCGAGAGTTGGGAGCAACTGCGTTGTAATATGCATTCCCCAATGCGATGCGCATCATGTCATCTCACACGCATCAATAGCGTCCCAATATGCGCCTATCCTTAATGGTGTGTGCGTAGTGTGTACTAACGTCATCAACGTGATCGACACAGACAAAATATAATCTCGTAATTCAAAGTATAAGCCCTCCCTCGTGCTACCGACTTTAATCCCCGTCCACACTTGCAGACTTGTCTGCAGAAACATTGGCGGCCGACTGTCTCTCCGGTGTTTTCTCTTGTCTCCGGAGACGTCTTCAGCTAGTCTGCCGACTGTCCGCCGACAGTCTGTGTGTTTCTGGAGACAAAAGACAATGTTTTCTGTTTTCCAAACGAACGGGAAACACGCATACTGTCGGCCGACTATCAAAATACTTATACTGTAAAGTGATAATTATTTGGTACATTTTATACTTTTGTAAAGAATATATATAATTTTATTTTAACTTTAATAAGTGACTCATATGCGTGTATTTTGATTTAATAAATTTCTAAATACAAATTTATATGTAATAATATTGTGTTTGGTACACATTATGTTTTAATATTACTATGCTGATGTCAATAGTTTGGAAAGCATTCAATGATATGTATTACATTATAAATCAGAATTTCAAAATCTGTAGGTGTCATCCTCGTGAAGTTCCGATAACCTGCACCATCTTCTAATGGGATGTCAGATAACAAATTGTGGCCATAATAGGAACCTTCTTCAAGAAACTTGCGGGTCCACCATTGCCTCTTCCTTGGTAAATCAGCCACATGATTTAGAAAGATAAAGCACACACAAGCTAAAACCACGTCCTCTTCAGTCTCCATGTCGTCAAACACTGGCTTTCTAGTGTGGATGCAAAACAAGACGGGACTCGAATCACAAACTGTGTCGGCAGACAGTCGGCCGATTGTTTGCATACACAGTCTGCAAGTGTGGACGAGGCTTTATACATTAACCGACAAATATTTTCACATGAAGAAAAAGAAGAGGTTTTAAATAAATGTAAATATAACAACTTACAAGATTTTTTTAAATATTAAACCTTGATGTTTGATGTTAAAGTTGCACTCTTTCTTTCCCTATTAAAGGTGATAAATTAGTTTAAACTGAAATAATTAACTTGTTTTTTGCCTTACTGGACTGGATTTATTATAAATAAATACCTTGTTTCCGTGAAATGCTGCTCACAGTCCTGTTTGATCACTCTATTTTTGTTTGGCGGTGACGATCGTTTCGCCTATTTCTCAGGCATTGTCGAACCGATTATAGTTATTAAAATGTTTTGCATTTAATTTAATGCACGTCAAAACAACATTAAATTGTTAATCACAATTTACAAACACAAACACTATACATGTACACAACACATTTTAACACAGATATGAGGATAGTCTTACGGATAAAGACTCTCGCACGTGCATTAATCTTAGTTCAGCACTGATTAATCTAGTCTATCTTAGGTATTGAAATGTATTCAGTAGATTATTTTGGCGATAGGAGGGGGTTGGTTCTGATGATATTGTCAAATAAGATATTGGATTGAAAATGGATTTTATCGTTCAACAGTAAGCTTGGGTTTAAAATTGTAGCCTTATAAATGTGAAATTCCTCAAGGACGTTCATAGTTGGTCCTTTAGAACATTTATTTAAAATTTGCATATTATTTTGGATATTTGTATATTATGTATGGCGAGAGAAATAGGCGAAACGATCATCACTGCCAAACAAAAATAGAGTGATCAAACAGGACTGTGAGCAGCATTTCACGGAAACAAGGTATTTATTTAAACTGAAAGCTTGCATGTTCTTTTGAGTATGACACTTCATAGCATTTTCATATTTAATTACAATGCTACCAACAGATAGTTTGGTTATGTAAAGAACGTCCTATACTTAAATTAATTTACTTTCATTTCAATTTAGAGTAAAAACAATGTCTAATTACTACCAGGTAGTAGTTCCATATAAGACCGCGGGGTGGGATTGCTACGGGCGGAGAAGGGTCATCTAAAGCCGGCAAGTTGCGAATTCGTTTTTTTTTTTTTTTTGAGGAGGCGCGATTCTTGTATCTGCAGGTGAGGGGCGCCAATCAATGTAGTTACGCCACTGCATCACAGTACTATAAGTTGATGTGCCAGAGTACCATAAGTTAAAGTACCATTGGGTAACGGCACGGCGCGGCGATAGTATGTGCGGCTTTCCATCGCTCTTATCGGCCGCACGGACGACTTATACCCAACTCCGGGGAATCCGGATTTTTCGGAATCCGGATCGGCCATCCACCCTATTAGTCCGGATTTTTTAGAGTATACTGTACTTTTTTTCTCAAAAATTTTTTTTTAAGCATATTAATGTACTTAACTCCTATTGATCAATGACTTAACTCCTTTTTACCTTGACTTTACCATTTTGATTTTACACTTTATGACTTAAACCTAATATTGTTTAATATATATTCTTATATATTATACAGATATTAGAGGTGGGCCGGTTTACCTGTACCTGGTATTTTGTACCAGGTAGGTACTTGTACTAGGTACGGAAGGACAAAAATACCAAGTATTTTGTTCTTCTTTGACGGTACTAGTACTAGGTACCAGGAGGACAAAAATAATACCAGATTAACCAGTAACAGTACTACCACTGACAGAGTACAGGTACTGGTACAGGGTAAGACTGGTGTAGAATTTTTTCAAACACTGAAAATATACTGTCAGAAAGGAGAACTTGTCTTACAACAAAATAAACGGTATCAGTTAACTGACACAAACTTTCTCCCAACTTACTGTAGTCAAAATAATATTGTTTTTAATCATTTTATTTACTAATTTTTAGAACAAAACAAAAAAATAATATTCTACCTACGTCAATCGTATAAAAAAGTTATTGTCCCAGGCGGGATTCGATCGCGCGACCTTTGAATTACTGGCCGTCCTCGCTACCGTTGTGCTACCCCGTGCGGCCGTCGCCGTGATGCTAGATTGACAATATAAACTTGTTTATTTTTTAACATTTCCCCATAATTATGAAACGCCGAAGTTTTGATAAAAGCGAGTGGTTTCATTTTGTTTGGCATCTTAAGCACTATAAATACTGAAAATTTGATCAAAATCGTTAGAGCCGTTTTTGAGAAATTTGCATTTTTGTCGTTTTTTATTGGTTTTTAGGGGTAAATTACCCTTAAAAATTAAAAATTCCAAAAAATGAAAAAAACGCCTGGAGATATTAGGGTTTAGTACCTACATACCAAATTTCATGAAAATCGGACCAATAGTGTCCCCTCTGGTCGTGTATACATACTGACAGACAGACACCACGTTAAAAACACTTTTTTGGGTTCAGGGAGCACCAAAACAAAAAATTCCACTAAAAATATTTTTGGGTTCAGGGAGCACCAACACAGATAATTGCACTAAACAATTTTTTGGGGTTCTGGGAGCACCAAAACAGATAATTCAACTGAAAATTCAAATTCGAACATTTTTACGAAAACAATACTTTCTCCATATACTACGTATAGGGTGGAGAAAGTAAAAAAGTGGAAAGTTTAATGTTTGTAAACATGAACATGAAATAAAATGCTATACTCATATGTACAAATTTTGTTCAATTTATATTTTAAACATTTTCTATGTTTTTTTTAATTGGTATTTATTTTTGAAAAATACATACTCCCCTGGCAACAATTTTGTTTAAATTGTGTAATTAATAATAAGTTTTAATGAGAGTTACACAGAATTTACTTATAAAAATAAATCAGTTAGTTGGTACTAACTAGTAGTGGGTTTAATACTATAGATTGATAGATTAGGTACCTATTGTTGTAGGAATACTCTAAAATAATAAATGCCTCTAGATATCAAGTACTTTGTACCTGGATACTAGAAAGTACCTGTACCTGCTGTATCTGATACTGGAATATACCCATTTAGCACATCTCTAACAGGTATATAAGTCAAACTTAACTCTGTTGTACCTACCTAATAGTTTTGATGGAAAAGAATTGTCTGACTTAACAGATTGAGTCCCAGAATAAGTTTGCTTAGATTAGTTCAAATCACATGTACTGCACACTCTTGACTCTATGTTCCCTACAGCCCATGTCTGTGTATCAAACAAATCTGCTCACTACTACTACTCACTAATTTTTGACATGTTCAAGGCTTTATGAATCGTATTTGCTGCATGCTTTAAGCCTTTTAACATGTACAGCTTTATTTCCTGTGTTATGATCAAGAGAAAAAGTTTATTGGGCTGTGGTTTTTGGTACCCACTTTTCCCCCAATCCTTCCCAAGTTAATTGTGTACCGGTACTTTAGATATGTTGTTTTCATCACAAAAGTGTTTTGTTGACGTTGAAAATAACAACCTCAATGATAATCCTGTTAAACTACCTACCAAGCACATCATAAAGACAAGCAATAAGAGAAACCGGTGTACAGTATCCTCAGACTAGGAATATTGGCCTGAAGGGTGTGTCCTCCCTTCTATGTCTCCCCGAACCTGCCTTGGCAGTACAACCAATTTGAGGAAAACTTCATCCATAAAAAATCAGCTAAACATAGTTCATTTGTTTGGTTCATTTTTGTAATGAAAATATTTAAATGAGTTTATGGTAATTTAAAAAGTAATTTGTGTGCTTCTTATCAGGGCCAGTTCAAGGGGTTTTTTGGGCACATGCGAGATCGGGGTTTGGCGCCCCTCTCTTATAAACTTGTTCGTCTTTTAATTAATTGTATATGTAATAATTTGATTGTTTACAAGGGGCTCTGACCCTGCTCGCCAACCCCTTCAATGACATATGGTGATGCCAATGCAAAACACAAAATCCCTAATTTTGTTCATAATTTTTAGATTTTTTCATTTTTTTAATAGGAATTTGTATGGAAATGACTGAGGCACTTGGAGGGGAGGGGGGGGGGGGGGGGGGGGGGGTAGCTGTGACCTGTACATTGTAAGTCATAGATTGAAATAGACACGCAATATGTCCAACATTTGTCCACAAAATCCATAATTTAAAAAATGTTTACAGGAATTTTAAATATTTTCGGAATAAAAAATAAAAAATAGCCTAAAATATTCTCTGAAAAGTCCTCTACATGCTAATGAAAGTTTTGTTAATCGGAATCGGTTCAACCATTCCGGAGATCATACCGGCCAAATAGAAGACCAAAAATGTATAATTGTATGTTTAGGTATTTGTAATGTATGAATAACCATATGAACTTAGAAAAAGACTTACATTTTTAAATCACAGACACTTCAATTTTATTTATACGTATATATTACAAATTAAAATAAACAATCAACTAGGCCTACATTAGTACAAAAGATTTTAGAAATAAATAATGTTTTAAACAAACAGTAATAAAACCATAAGAAAAGGTGATCATACATATGAAATGTTTGAAACGTGTAATATATATGAAAAAGTTAATGAACCAAAAGTATGTATTGATTCCGAAAGAAATTAACAGCAAACTGAACACACACACTTTTGTACGACATTATTATTACATGATAAAATGTATAATGATACCGTACATATTAATGTATTATAGTGAATTGGACATAATTATGAATAAAAACCTAAAAAGAAAACAACACACATAATATCGTATTTTATATTTACATTAAATGAAAACTGACTAATAGAATAATAAGAATCATAAAAGCCTTTTTATGAACAAATATTTAAAAACAAACTTTTCTTACCTTAAGCTTAGCAAAGTCTTTTAAAATTGAATCATTATAAAATTTTAAAATAAAATATCACACATATACAGGGTGTCCAGCTTCGACTGTCCGAAACTTCACGGGCGTATTTGTCTGCTAAAAACAAGTAAATAATGCAATACAACATGACGTGTCCTATCTCTATTCGTTTGCTGTCTGTCTGTCTATATGTGATTTTTACAAAATACTTAAAATTTTTGGAAGTAGGAAAGATATTGAGCTCAAACTTTGTATACCTATTTGTTGCGTAACCTTTTATCACTGTACGAAAAATTAGAACATTATTTTAAATATTTTCAAAATGGCGGCTGTTTATAATTTTTAATATCAAATATCTCAAAAACCGCTAACTTTACAAAAAATTTACAAGAGACAAAAAAGTTTATTTTTTTAATGGCAAACACAATGTTTGTTTTATTTTGTCTGAAGCTCAAAGGATAACAGAGATATTAACAAAAAAAGGGAAAATGTATTTCTTGGTAGTTGTCAACAATACCCAGAATTACTCTAGAAACAAAATATTTTAAAGTTATAATGAGTTAAACTAATAAGTTATTTGCATAATGTTTCGAGAATTTTCTGAGCTGATTCCACTAGCAAAAAATAATAAAAATGTTCATATATTCATAGGTCTGGAAATGCTTCGTCAGAGGGAGCTGGCGAAAGATTTCACCCGTGTTTCAGATTATTTCAAAATTGAATCAGTATCAAACCTTAAAAGAAAATAACAAAGTTATGTCTTGTATTTCATATTTATATTAAATGAAAAAAATCTTATCTTCTAAAGCGAGAGATAATTGTCTGTCTGCTAAATGGATCTGGAATCTCCGTCTAAGGATTTTTGATTTTATATGGGGCTTTTGGCCACGAGAAATCGATTGGAAATGGTCACCAGTCTGGGAAAATTCGTTTTCTACGTTTTTTAATTGAATTAAAAAGTGAAATTTGTCCATTTTAAACAATACAAAGCACAGCTGATGCAAATGTTTTCAATGTCATTACAATAATCATCTGTTTTCTTCTAAACGAAGCACAGCTGATGCAAATGTTTTCAATGCCATTACAATAATCATCTGTTTTCTTTTAAACTGTATTTTATTAGAGGTAAGCCTAATGTTGTATCTATTTATAGTTACCATGGCAACGAATACTTCTGCTAAATAAACATACCCTTTATTTAGTTGTTTAATGTTATAGGCCTAACCTCAAAACTCAATAATCTAATATTTATTATTGAAATCATAGCCCTGCTTATAATCGAGCTTTAGCTCGGTCTCCTGGTACTAATAATTACTAATAGAATAACAAGTACTGTATTGTCTGTATCATAAAAGACACATCTTATGACAAACTATTAAAAACATACTTTTTTTGCCTTAAGCTTGCCAAACTCTTTTAAAATTGAATCAGTTTCAAATCTTAAAATAAAATAACAAACATATGTCTTGTATTTTATAATTATATTAAATGAAAAAATTACTACTAGAATAACAAGTACTGTATCGTCTGTATCATAAAAGACTTCTTATGGACAAACTATTAAAAATATACTTTTCTCGCCAAACTCTTTTAAAATTGAATCAGTTTCAAATCTTAAAAGAAAATAACAAACATAATATGTTTTGTATTTCGACATTACAGTAGAGCGTCAAAAATCCGAACTAATTGGGACCGAGGGGGGTTTGAATTATCAATTTGTTCGGATTTTTGAAAATAACTAAGAAAATGCCATTTAGTCACAAATATATGTCTTTTAATCGATTAAAGTGGTTAAACAGTACAAGCAGTAAATGTAATTACAATACAGTATGTAAGACTACTTACATATTATGATTTAGAAGAACCTGCACATACAGTAGTAGGGCTATCATGACTACAGTACAGTACATAATTAAAATTTCACTTGTACATTATAGTTAACACAAACGAAAAATAAAAAAATACTGTACAGTACACTACTGTATGTACGACACTGTTATAATGATTACACAAAGAGAAATGAATGAACTTCCTGTATTTTTACGCTGTTTGTTTACTGCTAGCGCTAAAGTAGCTTATTAGCGTAACAGTGAAAATACTGACAGCCAGTCTGCTGTGAGGGGGTGTGAGAGCAGGTATTAAGAAGTATTTAAAAAAAGTATTAAAAAAAAATATTAAGAAGTGTTTAAAAAGAGATAATAATGGCAAACTGCGATGAAGATTTTTGTGAAATTTTTAACGACGCAATAATTGGAATTTACGAAAATGAAATTTTTGCAGGGGTTGCCTCGGAACGCATTCAGATTTTTGACGTTTTGGATTATTGTCGTTCGGATTATCGATGCTCTATTGTAAATGAAAAAATTTACTAATAAAATAACAAGTACTGTATCATATAATTGTCAAGTGCTGAGTAATAATAATAAAATATCGAGATTTAATGCTTAATATTTTCACAAATTCATGGGCGCCAAAGTTTATACTTCAGTTTAATAGGCCGCAAAATCAAAATTTATGATTTTAGAACAAATAAACGGTACCAGGAACTGGCACATACTTTCTCACAAACACATTTAAATTATTAAACAGATTCACTGTGACTTTTTTTGTAGGGTGGGGTAGGAGAGGTGATTTTTTATTAAAGTTGAAGATTAACTAATAAATATTATTATTATTATCTAGAGAGAAAACTATTCAATCGATATCGAACAAATTTGCACCACACATTTCAATTAGGCCTGTATGGATTCACAAAAAAAGGTCTTGAAAATTTTTGAAAAACAACCACCTTTATGGCCAAAAAACCCCAAAAATCAGTTATTATTATTACTAGTGGACCCTGCAATGCTTCGCTATTGCTTAATTTGAAACTTTGAAAGCCTGTAATTCGTATCCCTGAGGGCCGATGTAAATTATAATGGGATTCTGCTCATTGTTTGATTTACCTAACCTAAAATTATATTCATTTTTTGATCCAAATCAGTTGTTGATCAAAATCAGCTGCTTTAAGCTTTTCATACGAACAGCTGTTTTTTGTGCCCCTGATAAAATCAAAAGAAATCTTTCTTCTTCTTCCTTAAGATTGACCTTCCATAAGATTAACATTGAAACTTTGAGGGCCACTGGGGCGTATCCCTGAGGACCAATGTAAATTATAATGGGATTCTGCTCATCTACAGGACACTACCTTTCTAACGGTATGCGAGAATTTCTCCTACGATGCACACAAGCTGAGAAAAAAGAACGACAAGTTTTGTGCTTGCCTATTATATAGATTATTAGCTAAACGAGAATTTTTAGAAATATGCGGTTTTTTGCATATGGTAGGGTACATTAAAGGCTACAAATACGCAAAATTTTATCAAAATCGTTAGAGCAGTTTTTTTATAAAAAAATAATAACTGGTTTTTGAGGTTTTTTTGCCTAAAAGGGGGTTGTTTTTCAAAATTTTTGAAAATTGTTTTTCGTGCATCTATAGAGGCCTACTTGACATGTATGGTGCAAATTTGTTTGAAATCGATCGAATAGTTTTCGCTCTAGCTTTGTATACATACAGACATTTTGTACAAACCACTTTTTTGGACTCAGGGGGTCCCAAAACGGATATTTCCAGAAAAATCTCAACATCGATTTTTTTGCGATCACTATCCTTTCTCTATACTATAGTGTAGTGAGAAAGTAAAATGAAAAAAAAATGAATGCCAGACCGGCGCCCCCTGCAGCCGCATGTGTTGCATGGGCTGCTTCTTATACTCATTTAAACCCAGTTTAAATAGTCGCACTTATAGTAACAAATAAATACTGTTCTTGTTAACACCAATGCATAAAATAAATAAAAACCAGATTAATTACTTATAAAATAAACAAAATTACTCAATACGGTACTAAATTTTTTTAAACAATTTGAAAAGGTCACTATACTAATTATTCACAAATACAATGACACAAAGTTTACTTATTATTAATCAAAATCATAATACAAGAATTATTTACATAAAAATAATAAATCAAAGTAATCACACTTGAAATAAACGATAAATAAAAATGGAGCTACTTGACACTTGACTTGTTACGCCTACTTCGCTACTACATTCCTTTAATTATTACAGCGTTACATTTCATTCCCACCTTTTCCAGAATACTACACTAGTCAATAGAGATTGTTTTATACTAAAAAATTTTACAGGAAACCGATTGCGTTATGACTTGAGGAATATAGTGTGTAGATGAAAATACCACTTTTGGAAACAACGATTTTTTATTGTAGAAACAACAAAAACCATGAAAAATGTTACTTTTTTTTTTGAGAATTAAAAATCTTTAAAATGAGACTTTGTAAGTCTTGATCAGTACATTTTTGACTGAGAAAAATAATAAAAAAATACAGAAAATACATTTTCCCCAAAATTTATAATTTTGACATTTTAAAAGCTAAAGCTTTGGAATTGTGTAAAACGACAGTTAATTGCATGTAGATTAACCACGCACAAGATGGGCCCTGTCGGATATATTGATTTTATATAATAACTGTTTAAACAATTTTTAGCGTTATATAGTTTTAATTTTTTTAATTAACTAAATATAGTAATTATATTCCAATCCAAAATTATTGTTCAGTAGCTTTTTTGTAGAAAAAGGTCCAAAGAATTCACATATATTATGCAACTAACAAATTGATTGATGTAAAATTTTCAAAGTTATTATATCAGGAAGCACAACATTTTCAGTAACGGAAAAAATTGGCAATCATTGGGGACAGCCGACAGAAGTGAAAACTTAAAACTATGAAATAATAGTTTTTTATTTTCAAACTAATTTTAGTAACAAAAATTAAAATTTCATAATTTGTAAATTAAAATCATTATCATTATTCTGGTTTTCACATCTATGGTCCCCAGAACACGTTTTGGGGTGTCATTAAAAATCATATATATATGTATAAATATGTTCGCACTCTAGCGGCCGCATTTTAAGTCCGATTTGGTCCAAATTTGGTACACTTGTTGGTTGTCTACATCGCTCGGAAGAGTTCGTTAGTCAACAAAATCCATCAACCGGAAGCACGTTTTTTGACTGGAAGTAACTATATTTTTTTAGATTTTTCCTACGAGAATGATTTTTTTACAGTTTTTTCTACAAATATAAATGTAGGATGTTAGTCTGCACTTTTTTTTTTTACGCGACCTTATAGCTCGCTTGGTTCCCCCAAAATCGATCAAAACGTAAAATACCATAGAAGTACCCGGTTCAAAGTCATGTGGTTTATTTTACAGTGGGGTTGGCGTGCGAAGCACGCAATGCATTGTGTACTGAAGATGCTCCCAAAATGCGGAATGGCGTGTGAACCATTTTGCAGCTATTCAGACCGTCGTGAATAGACCTATTTCCTAAATTGTTGGTTGAAACCCTAAAACATAGGCCTATAAACTTAATTTTGGAAATTTGCTAAACTCATGTCAGCGGTTCAGCTGCATGGTCAAATTATTTTATTCTATAGAAGAATTCATGGCACTGCCATCTATGAATGATATTAGTTTTTTTTTTCTTATATATTTTGATCTAAAGTATTAGGAAAGTAATAATTTTAGAAATTTAAAAAATGTATTAAATGCTTTTTATGTAAAAAAAAAGTACAGACAAGGATTATACAATGTACAAAATTGTCACCTAGCTGTTAAATAAATAAGGTTGACTCTTAACTGGGATATCATCTTTAAGTTGATCATCATATTCAATTAATTTGGCCAGTCCAAACTTTTTAGTAAGGACATCTGGAAAATTATTTTCAAGATTAAGTCTTGTTTTTTTCAAGATGATCTAGCGGGGAGGGAGCATTAGCGGAAGAAACCACTTGCAAAATTGGTCTATTACCAAAGATTTATTAAGTTAAGATCAAAAACTATGGGCCCGTCAAATTTGAAATAGAGTTTCCTCTCAGAAAGATCTACCTAATACCATCCCACTTTTGTAGATAAAATTTAATTAAAAATAAATAAATGAAAACTTTTTGTAATGTTTCACAAATCTTTATTGAGCCGTGCCGACCTAGGTTTCGCCAGCTACGGCAAAATTACCCTTACAATTGACATGAAGTACATCAAAATAAGTTAGATGCTTTGGAAATGTTAGAAATTAAGAGGTTACTTAATAAGAACGTAAGTTTAGTTTTAAACGAACAAATAGATTTAAGCAATTCGCCACTTCTACAACCGTTGTTATTGAGCAGTTCGATTCCTCCCCCATCCCTAACCTAACGGTATTTTGGCCTACCTGTACCCAACTGCTGTGTGTTGGATTTTTTCTTGTTCCTTTAGTCTTTAAGTTGCCTTCGATAATGCCGTAGCTGGCGAAACCTAGGTCGGCACGGCTCAATAAAGATTTGAGAAACATTACAAAAAGTTTACATTTATTTATTTATAATGGAATTTCACCAAGAACCAACGGTCGTTAGTATAAATAGTTTAAAATCTAATTCGAAAATCAAAGGACATGGCAACCATGCGTCACCAGAACATTAATGTTCCAACGGCAATACTCTATTTTTAGATGCAAGGCGCACGAAAAGGAAAAAGGCAACCTTCCTTTAGAGGCCTTAATACAATCCGTCTTCACATTGGTTATGGATTTAATAGCCTCAGCGTGTTAAAGTTGTGCAAATAGGTCTTTAAACTGAATCCAGGAGAGAGTTGTCTTTAAACTGGTCAAAACTAACTTACACCAAAGGCAAAAACCGATCCGTCAGATTTTAACCACTGATACCAGATTTTAACCACTGATACACATACAAGACTATTTGTATCTTAATTTAGAGCTATCAAACTAGGCTTTAAAGAATAATTTAAAAGAATAAATACAAAATATATTTCAATAAAATAAAAACATACAAAAAGAAATAACTCAAAAAGTTAATATATAAAAATAAGTAATTAAACAACATAAAAATATAATAGTGTACATTATTTGTCTTTGTTTGCAATAATCCAGAAGTGTGTCATCACATCGGGTAGGGATAATCTTTCTTCAGGTTTAAGGCATAACAATTTTAAAATCAAGTCTTTGGCATCAAGTGTAACAAAGCTTGGCCACTTAATATCTAACTTACATACTCTTTCAAAGGTAGCGTCCTTATTATCACTTTGAAAAGGAGTGTTACCACAAAGAAATTCGTAACACAGGATTCCAATACACCAATGATCTACTTTTTCATTGTACTTGCAATGCTGTATCATTTCGGGCGGTAAATAGTCGATAGTACCACAAATTGTGTTGCGTTGTGAAGAAGGAGCGTGCACAGACCATCCGAAATCTGCCAATTTAATATCCCCATCTAAAGTTAACAGAATATTTTCTGGTTTAATATCACGATGCATGACTTTGTTTAAGTGACAATAATGCACCGCATCAGCTACTTGATAAGTAAAATGAGCCGCTTTGTTTTCTGTAAAGCGTTTGTTAGGTTGCTCTTTAAGGTGTTTATAAAGTTCACCGCCACCGGCAAACTCTAGTACTAAAAAGATACACCTGTCGTTCCAAAAGTAAGTCATTAATTTGAGTATATTGGGATGGTTTAAGTGGGCTTGAATTTCAATCTCTCGTATTACTTGGTGCTGCATGTTCTCTTTAACCAATTCAGATTTGTATAACATTTTCAGTGCGACCATGAATTTAGTTGTTTTCTCACGGGCTAAGTAAACCCGTCCATATTTTCCTCTCCCCAAAGGGCAACCAATTTCAAAATCATCCATCGACCATTTGTATTCTTTTCCTTCCCTTTTTACAATGAGCTCATCCATCGCCTTCAATATTTCAAAAACACCATCTCTTTCACTTTCTGGTACTCCATTAGGGAACTCCAATATCTTCAATGGGCTTCTCTGATCCATAGTTATCTGAAACATAAAATATGTATAGTAAAATGTTAAAAGATTGTTATTTTTGTATTATTTTTCTAAACCAAATACAATGCAATAGACAATTTATTTTTTTTAATGTTTAATTTTAATTTACGATGTATGATGATTTTCCAACATTTAATTTTTTAATATCCAAACAATATTATTTTTGGTGAATAAATATAATTTAGAAAATTCTTAAATATCAAAAGAATTCCCTGTATGTTTCTTAATCTTAACTTAGTGATATTCCCAAGCACTGGATACCAAAATGTATCCACATTTTTATTGTTAAAAGGTTCAATCATACTACAATAGTATCTGCGTCCAAAAACTTAATACTTACAATTTTTCCAAAATGTAAATTTTATTTAATCTAAAAATTTACCTAACATAATCAATTGAGGGGGAGGTGCTAATCGAACATGAGTGGGTTAAAGGTCCCTTTTTTTTGGTGTTTCGCCTATATCTCAGTATATAAATATTATATGGGGAGTAACAAAAGAATTCTCATCATCAAATGTTTTTTAATTTGTATTAATATAAATAAAACACAATTTGAAATTTTATTTTAGAAATCGTTTTGAGAATTTTCAGTTTGATAATGTATAGAATATTTTTTCTACAGAGATAAAATACAATTCAGAACGATTTTCAAGCATTTTCCATTTTGATAATCTATAGGAAATGTTTTTTTTTTTCAAAAGGCTACACAAAATTTTCTCATATGTGTAACAGGATTTAGTATATTGGAAGGTGAAACCATGCAATTATGGAAGAAAGACTTTGCCTTTTTAGGTACCATTTACTTTGTAGAGTAGTATGAGTAGTCTAGTATTTTAATAACAGCAGTTCATTTTTCAGCAGGGACGAACTGGGACTTTTTTTATGGGTAAAAACATTGTACGGTTAATTTCACCTAAACAGTCAAATTGGCTTCCCAAATTTTAAAAGTTTCCCGGGAAGGTCAACCATTTCCTTAGAACACCCTTTTACCAGGGTTATTAATCTCCATAACCCCCGGTCTAGCCCTTCTCTAGAAAATACCATATGGGCGCCCATGCTAGGTACCCCAAACAACGTACCACAGTTGATCTTTCCGCTTATTGACTTTCTTTCTAGAATCATTCGTTGACTGGGATACAAATAAACACACTAACAATTTGTATATAAACTTTCAAAATCTGAACAGGCTGGAATAATAAACAGAAATTAATTATATTTTACTATGTGCGTCATGTCATGTGTTATAATAATCAATGGTTCCAACACAATATATGTAGAATCCATTTCATCATCTTCTTCATCATTTTCCAAATTAAAGCTAATTGAAAATTATTTAAGGAAAACAATGACCAAAGAGAGACTGAGTGGCGTCAGCTTATAGAGAATTGAAAATGAACGAGGTAAAAATCTGGGTTTGAATGAAGTAATGGAACTGTTTGCATCAAAAAAGAGAGATTGTTTGCCAAAACCAACTAAAAAGACAATATAAATTATTCTTTACAACCAAACAATCAAAACACTAAATTATGTAATTTGATTGAATAAACTTTGAACACAAAATCTCACAACTAATAGGTTTATTAACTCAAACGCACTTCAACGACAAAGTCGCCATCTTCAGTGATGCACAAGCTACAATAGTCAAACTATAACTAACTATTAAACTCAATATTTATTTACTATAGGTAAGTTGCACTTTATTATTTATTTATTTATTCAGGTTTCTATTAAATAAATAATAATAATACGCCAACCACATCCTGCATGTGTGCGTTCTGTGTTGTTTTTAATTTCTATTTTATTTCATCTGTGTTTGTTTAGTTTTACTTTACTGGATTTGTACATATTTCTCAATGTATCAATATAACTTTTTAAAACAAGTACTGTGGCACAAATTTTATTTTGCAATGGTTAAGTGTAAGCTATTTCTATTTTAAATGAGTAAATTAAAAAAAAAGAATGGCTTCTGACAACAAATTAAAAATTTAGCTAGATACACTGCTAAAATATCATCTTAACTCTCTAAATTTTATTTTACGTGTATGAATTTGAATTGTTAGTGTAAAGGCTTTTTTCAGCAAACAGGTTATTTTATTTGTCTAAATAAAGACTGTCCATGGTTGATCGTGTTTGTGTTAAAAAAATGTGCTCAATAAACTGGGGCCCCAAATATTAACATTGAAACAGTGGGCCGGCCGAAATATGTTACGCCACTGCTACTACCCCGGTATACATGAGATTCCAATATGTCAACTCAGTAGCAGTTAGTACAGTAGAACCCATCTAAACCGGCCTCGGAGTCAAATATATACTGGCCGAAGTCTCAAACATTGATTGTTTGACGGTCATTTCCTAGCAATATCTAGACTTAATTGTTCCACATGTGATGACTTTTATATTGGACAGACGGGGCGTTCTTTCATGACTAGATTCCGTGAACACGTCCCAAAAGTCAAAAATCTAGCTTTGCCCAACATATATGCATATGGACCATACTTTTGAAAGCATTGAGGAGAACCTAGACGTTCTGCACGTTTGTCGGAAGGGCCGTAGTATGGACACCCTCGAGGAGTTTGAGATTTATAGAGCTATGAAACATACACCCGAAAATGTGCTGAACGACAAACAGAAATTCGGCTCGAACCCCATTTTTAATTTAATAAACAAACATTTTTGAACATCTGTCTTGATGAAGGAAGATGAAGAGAGGGGAGGGGTTGAATATATGGCACAGATTACAATAACCTTCAAATGCTCAGTGTGGGACATATCTACAATCTTTACGGACGTGAATGATTCTTGACAATAATTCCATGTTTCGAGTTTTTTAATAAATGTTTCGTGTTTGTGTACTGTGTTTGTGTTAAATGTGCTATGTGTTTATTTTAACGAAGTTCCAATGAACTGAACAGTGTATATATGATTTGATAATAATCTGAAAGAATAGATCGAAACCGGTCATCTGTCAACAGAAAAAGGACTAGAAGTTGACGTCTTTCCAATAAAGGTACGTTATTAAACATTAATATACCCTAAAACACTTTAATTTATTTTAATTATTAAATTGAATAGCCCACGTTGTGGAACTAAATTACAATACTATTAGATAACTGATGCAATTCAAAAACACAAAGCAAATTTACAATTTTAACAACTTCTTTAATTAAGAAACGAAAAATTAAAATATATATATACAATTATTCACAAAACAAGTTAATTCAAAATCAAATGTTCGTTATAGTCTTTTTTATATAACACTCTTAATATCTCGGGGGGTCAGTGCCGACTTTTCCCAATATTATTATTAAAACAGAATTAATGATTACAATCGTTATTACAGATAAATATTAGAATTGAACAAGAGGAAAGGGAAATAGTGCAATGGGTTAAAATGTAAGTGTATGTAGGTGTATAAAAAGGGGAATTTATAGCGAAGTTAAATTAATATTGATGGTCCAAACAAATTCTTCATATAAAGATATTTTATAAAGTCTTTCCAAAATTTATAATATTCAAGTTTTCACTGATGGATGGTTTGAAATATAGATAGAGTTAATGCAAGTAAGTAATTATAGGCCTATGGATAGATCTCACCCAGTTTATAACTTCTTCTTCTTATTGTGGTATTTTAAATGATTATTAAGGATTATTATACTTCACTTTAGATAAGGTAAGTTATTTATGAAACGTTTACACAGTTTTAGCACTAAAAATCTTCAATTTAAATCGTTTATTGGAGAGCGTTGGTCATACGTCTTGCTTCTTAGGCGTCTCTTCAACAATTAAAATCCTGGGATCCAAACTGGCTTGCTTTGGGCCTTCAGGAAATGGGTACATAAGGCCTGGTGAATTTCGTATCTTCTGGGGTTTGGATTGTTGTACAAAAAAGTGTAATTTAAAATGTAATGGATTTATTTGGTGTCGTTTTGACTAAATTTTGGAATAATTTTGTTTTACAACTAATATTGAATAATAAAATTAAAAAGAAATTGATTAAATAAGAAAATTGCATGAAAATACCAAAAATAGCTCCTTGTACAAATTATTTTCTAACATCTACTATTTACAATTAAAACTATACATTTGGCTTTTTAAACTGGGATTTCCGCGCTGCAAGCGGTCACGTGACTGTGGGCGGGGCTTAATAAACATGTCTTACACCTTTCTAGCTTTAGCCGTTGTTTTGTCGACTTTCGGTGAATTGTTATGGCTTAACGGTATTTCCTATGAAATTTTACCAAAGACATTTTTGATGTAGAATCTTTCGTTCTATCTGACGGTGTTCTTCATTTTTTTATTTAAATTTTGGTTCTCTTAGGATTGATGATTCTATTTCTGATATGGCCTAGATTTTAGTATGCCGGTCTGGTTTCAAGTGGATTAAAAAAGTGAATTTCGGTCGATTGCTTGTTGATTGAGTTAATCTTATAATTTGGATGGATTGGTTGGTTAATTTAGATGAATTTTGATATAGGAAAGATAGGGATACGAGGTCGAGAAATATTATTAATTACGTAAAATGTTATCGAAAGTCGGGTGTTTTAGAATCTTGTTAATTTGTTGCATGCGATTCCGTCCGCTAGATGTCGTCGGTCGGATCGTTTCTGAATGATTTTTACTATCAGTCTTCTGTCTCTTTCGCACTCATGCGTGTTTAGTTGAAATACAGTAATGTATGATTCTTTTGACTTATTAATAATTTTATGGTATATTTTGAATTGTTACAACCCTATTCCGGAGGCTAGACCACCAAAAATGAATCAAATTAAAATCTTTTATAAAACAGAATTTCTGTAATAATATAATAAAAATTGCCTAACATATTCGTATAATACGCTTAAAAATATTATTTTATAAAAATATGTAAAACTTTCTTCCAAAAATAAAATTGCTATATTTGTTCTGACAACCTTAACACATTATTGCTGGTAATTCAAAAGTAACAATTAGGTTAATGGTTAGAAATGGAAATTTGGCCTCAATAAAAACAAATTTAAAAATCAAGGAAAACGATAAAACTTGGTTGATATTGCATTACAAAAACCATTTAGGCAAAATTGGCGAAAGAGTCGATTTACACACACAAATTCACAATAGGTGTTCAAAATGTGCTACATCTCCTTCTAAACAATAGAACAGCCTATTTTCATATTCTGGTCTAACCATTTGAAATATACCACAAGGTATCGCTCTACACTCTTTAAATATTTATTTACGATTATTAAAAGAAAATAAGTCAGTTTTCCTAAGTGCCATCAACTATGTATTACTGTTAGTAGGAAGACCTATTTCCATAGTGTTAAAACCTTTATTTCTTACATTTTATAAAACAATTTACAAAATAATATTTTTGACCTTATTAAACAAAAACGATATGCAATTTTAATTTAATACAGTACCACAGAAACTCATGGTTTAAAAAGGGTTTTAATTTGCTGTATCACAAGCCATATGTGTTCATTACAAATTAATTTTTGACATGGGTGATAGGAGTGGGGTTGGGGAGGGGGGCGATTTTACTAATAGGTTTTTTAAGGCTCGCTCCCATTAAAGATAAATAACATATCTTGAGAACAGATTTTGGATATCTCTTTACATCTTTTAAATAGTAAAAAGTTATAAAAATAACTGAGTCGATTTTTATATTCTTACCACAGAAATCCATGGTTTTTAAAAGGCTTTAAAGCCCCTATGTTGACAACTGGGGTGACGCGTCACCACACCCAGGTATATTTTGCGTATCTGTAAGGCAATAGTGAATGTGCAATCTTGGGATTTCTTTAAGCTTTGATCAGTTGATTAGCTGTCAGCATTCAGAATACCAAGTTACTTTACTAGGAGTAGTCCCTTGTTGCCATTCTTATTTTTAGAATTATTGAATTTATTATTTTAATATGGTTGATGCGAATAACCCTGAATTAAGTGATTTAGATAGAGATAATGCTAGAGGTAGACTCTGATATTAGTGAGGCTGTTACCTTTAGTTCTTGTGAAGAGAATATTGTATACCAATCTGAATATGATTCTTCAGCAAGTTCTTCAGAATCCAAGCCTGAGATTCCCACTCTACAAAAAACAATTTTTCATAAACAATACATAAAACATACTACTAATTTGATCTTGTTAGTAATTTATTGGATTAGGACTAATTTCTTTATACAAATTTATAAATCTATCAAAATAATTATTTTTAAACTATGAACAGTGCACAAATAAGCGCAATATAATTAAAGTTTTTTTATATGTTCTGATTCAAGAAGTGCTCTTGAATCATCCTAGATATGTATTCCCCTAACCCTTTGGTTAAAGATATTCTGTGTTTCACGCACAGACTTGGGCTGCGAGGTTGGGATGTCGTTCTGTCAGGTACCAGGTCACGCTGGGATACAGGGAAATACTAAGGCCAATACTAGGAAGCCATTCGCTTACAGCCTAATGTGAAGTGTGTAATGTCATCTGACTTTATGTCCATTTTGAAGCAAACTTTATTAGACAGTGGGAAGAAGAATGGGCAGCGGTATAAAATAATAAACTCCAAGAAATTAAGGATAGTGTTCGGCCATGATATCTTGAAACCGCTGAAGCAGTCGAAAGGAAATGGTTGTTTGTTGCCAACCCATTGGCCATTGCGTATTAACTCATGGGTTTTTGATTCGTCATGGGGATCGACCACTTTGCTTGCCCTTACTGTCGTACGGTAATTTTCTTTCCATCAAGCACTTTCTTTTGGAGTGTGGAAAATTAAAGTATGCCCGTAAGATGTTTTGCCTTCCAAATTGTATTCAGGCGCGATGCTGGGTGACTATACCCAGAGCATTAATATGGTAATAGCGTTTCTCCATAATTTGAATGTGATTCATAGCATTATACTGTATTTAAATATACCGTACTTGTCGTTTTGTCCTATTTATTTATCCTTATTATATTATGTTATTATTTATTAGCCTACTATACTATTGTTATTGGTGACTAGTTTCAATTGTACATGTCAAAATTAAATGTTGAATTTTCGTATCTGTGTGTGATTTTTGGTACCTCTATTTAATAAATTTATTCTGAGCATTTTAGGCCTATATAAATGCTCTCCGATTTCCAGGGGATGATAACCACTCAGATTTTTGCTTTAAAAAAGTAAAAAAATTTGAGATGTGGTGGTAGGAGGAAGGGGTTTGGAATTTCGTAAATAGGGTTTCTAAGGTTCCACGTGACGGTGAATAACTGTCACAAGTCCAGATTATGCATATCTCTTTCCACCTTTTAAATAATAGAGGTGGTAATTAAAAAAAAAAAAAAGACACCTGTAGAGTCCTGTATGAGGATGATGTCACAAATCTAACCAACCTTTGCTACAAAATTCATAAGGCTGCAGCTCAAGATTGGTTTTCAGCTAATGGACTTTTATTCAATCAAGACGAAATTCAAAAAATATATTTCTTTGAAAAATTTACAAAATTAAAAATTAACTCATACTTGTAAAAAAGTTAGGATAAATTTGAAATAATAATCTTGATTGGAGGCACCACTTAAATAAGTTTGTATAAAAATGATCTGGAGTATTTTGTATTTGACATACAAATTAAGCCAATGATTCTTATTATCTTCATGATATATATGTATATATATATATCATGGTCTTTTTCTGATGTATATTTAATATGGTTATTGTTATAAGGTCTTAAGTATGCCTACTTTAAATTGCTATGTGTTTTTTATTGTAGAAAAATATACACGGTCTTTGGGTGGTATATTTAACCCTCTAAGGGTCGCGTCAATAATAGTTACGTGAGAAGTCGCGCAAGGTGGATTCCACCAGGATTTCTAAAAAAGATAGTTTATTGAGTAAACTGCTATTTAACATGTATTTTGTTACACAAATCAAGTTTTACAGTGTATTTCAATAAACTTTTTTACATTTTGTGTTGTTTTATAAGCATTATAAAAAATTGTTCTTACTAGAATACGAAGATGTACGAATTTTTCCGAAGTTAAACGAATGGGTATCTCATCTTTAAATTTGTATAAATGGATGTATATTAATAATAAAAGGTTGTATTTATATTCATATTATAACCCCAAAGATTTAAAAGACTTTCTTATTCATTTATATTCATCTTGGTAGTAGTACAGAATATTGTTCTGAACTTAACAGAAACACAAATATTACTAACGTGATGGGTCGCGCACGGTGGAAAAGACCAGTTGGTAGAACGATTGCAGTACAGCTGCCAACTGAAGCATCCGGGAAGCGTGCTGGTGTCATAACTGAGTAGTGAAAGAGTTTGTGTGAAGGTATGGGAGGTGTGGAAGATCTTAAAAGCTCCACTCAGTTTGTATAAAAGTAAAATACGAAAACCCCGGTCGATTAGACCGTGACGCGACCCCTGAAGGGTTAAAAATCCCTTAGAGGATTGTTAAAAATCGGAAAATGATTGTTTATTATGTGTACTTCAAACAGGCGGAATGTTAAATTTGTCGCATAAATAGTTTTTCAACAATTACAATATAAACAAATTTGGTCATTATCTTTCATAATGTGGTATTAACCTGAATGGCCGGATTTAAATTTACCAAACGGATTCTAAAAGTATACATTAAAACCTACAATTTGTATATCTTCAATTTTTGAATAATGTTGATAAAGTATGATAAAAATGCATCCGAACATAGCGTGAAACTCGTAAATTAGCAACCCATGGAGAGAGAGGCAGTGGTAGAGGGGGAAGCAACTGTGGAGGAGAAGATAATGGCAGGGTGCGCGTATCAAGCTTTCCTCCGCTGCTGGTACCCCCACTACCACTGCCTCTCTTGCCGTCGGTCACAAATTTATGCGTTTCGCGCTATGTTCGGATGCATTTTTATCATACTTTATCAGCATTATTAAAAAAACGAAGATAGCCTATACGAATTGTATGTTTTACTTTTAATTAATGTATACTTTCAGAATCCATTTGGTAAATTTAAATCTGGCCACTCAGGTTAATAGGGCGCACTGTGAAAGATATTGACCTAATTTATTTATACTGTAATTGTTGAAAAACTATTAATGCGACAAATTTCATATTCCGCCTGTTTGAAGTACCTGTACACATAATAAACAATCATTTTCCGAAAGATATGCTTTTAATATAATTGTAAATAAACAAAGGTGTGAATTTATGAAAAATTGTAATTTTTATGCATTTTTTTCTACTTTTTTCGGTCGAAAATTATCCGATTTGGGGTCTATAAAAAAAACATTTTGAAGGTTTTTGAATTCTTTACAAATGTCCCATTGGAAGTATCGTGATCCATTCATAACATTTTATAAAATCAACGAAAGTCCTAATATATTGTTATTTTTGTTTATAAAAAATGCCCAAAAGCTCATTGCCTGATAGTTTTTGTATTTTACATACCTATATGCTACCCTTAAACAAA
>JAGFPH010000223.1:426323-489172 GCA_018207615.1 Philaenus spumarius | reverse complement strand
ACAGCTATAAACAAGTTTTACTTATTTACCCTTAACGAAGCCAGGTAGCCTACAACAGCTATAAAAACGAAGTGTTTAGTACATGCGCGCACACACACAAGGGAGTCGAGAGCGGTAGCGTAGAGGAGGCATGAGAACAAGAAAAAACCTTCTGATTGATTTAAATCAGGAAAAAGATTATTTTGTAATGCAAAAGGCCGTCAATAATTAAAAAAAATTGTGGTGGGGGGGGGGGGGGGGGAAATCGGGCAGTAAAAGTCTCGCCAATCTCCCAGGGGAGGGAGTGGTCTACAAAAATTCGGTGCAATATGTTTTCAATAAAAATTTGAAAAAACTATATAGGTTACAGTATTTGAGTATTTAGTTATTCCCCATCCTCCCCTTCGGTGGTTTTGGGCTGTGAAAATGGAGTTGATTGCCTTGTACATTTCATGAATTTATTTGTTTTTTTAGTTTAGTTAAATTTAAATAGATTTTTAGCGTATTTTTACAGTCTAACACGCAAAATAGAGAATTTTATTTTTATTTTTTCCGCTTACACACTTCCTCGGCAAGGGATATTCCCGCTAACACAAAACACAATCAAATTGTCAGTGAGTTTGCAGGACTGTTCTCCATAGCAATAACAAAATGTTTATATTTTTATTTTAATTGGTAAATAACTGTTGCGATCGCGATTGACAGGCTCTAAAAAAACACTACCGCATGAGTTAATATAACCTAGCCTATATAAGAACCCAACCTGATGCCGGATTCTGTAACCTTGAACGCTGTTACTCCCCTACGAAAGAATTTGTAGAAACGATTCAAACGAATGGGAACGTTGTGGGCAATTTTCGTTGTTGCCTATTGTATGTTGTGTTTATTTATTTATAATTTTGTACAGAACAGCAAGGAACTCAAGGAAGGATACATGTTCGACCTATATTAAATTTGTAAAACAATCTAAACTGTTTCTGAGTAGGTTTGATTTGACATAAAACAAAAAACATAACCGTTAACAGAATCGGCTTAGTAATTAATTACTGTAGAGTCTGTAGGCCCCCTATATGTATATGTATAGGCTACCTAAATATAACTTTATAGGCATATTTAAAGTCAAATCAGATGGAGAAGCCAAATTTAATTTCCAAACCAACCGTTTAATTCATTAAGTGTCAAGCCATTTATTAGACGTCACTTTTAAACAAAAACATTATAAATCCTGATTTGTACACTTTATAACAGGTCAAATAATTGTATTCACTTCAATCTAGGCCATTTTTGATATAATTTATTTAAACTTTTAATGCAAGTTTCATTAAAAGGTTAGCCCTTTTATTATTGTCTTTAGTATTATCTTATAGAATATAATAATAACAATTATTAATTAACAACATCAAAAAGAATACCAAGCAAGGATATCAAAGGGGTTTTGTTTACCGACTTCTAACAATTAGAGCTGAATTGCAACCTTTTCACACCAATACAAATATCGAAAGTAGTACGGTAAATATTTACAGTGCATAGGCCTATAAACAATGAATTACAAAACAGCTATTAACTGAGCTTTCTTGTCTTTTCAGTAGTAGGTCAGCTTTTTAGCAGATTTTTCAGCAAAGCTGCCGTAGACGTTAGTAGTTTTGGAAAACTAACGAACTGGGCTTGATTTAGGGTTGAGCACCGATGTTTTTTACATCGATGGAAATCAACCGATAATTTTGCTACATCGATGATTTTCCCGACATCGATGTTTTTAAATATTTACAGTATTTTTTTGTGCATTTGTTTTGATAAATTAATCATGAATTGACATACTGAGTTCAACATTAATTAAGAATGAATTAATTGACAAAATATTGCTTTCAATAACAAGTCACCATCTTATATAAATGTAATATTTACGTTTTGTATAAATTAGTTAACTCTGTTACTTTGATTGTTATTGTTTCTTTCACCTCAGGAATTATTGTCTTAGGCCTAAGTAAAATTTTAACGAACTAAGTTTAAATACATTTTATAAATAAATAATAAATAGGCCTACAGTATTTATTTAATGACATAAATTTTAACCAGCAACTAACTCTTTTTCAGAAATTTACAAAGGACAGTGATGTTATTCGGTAAGGCGTATTGTAACTCCAAACTAAAGAGCAATGGAAATCAACATTCTTTTAACTAAAATAAGGTTATTAGGTTTTCTGAAACAATAACTTTTTTAAATATACATCGATGTTTACCGTTAAAATACATCGATGTTTTCAGGTCGATATTATTGTCAAGTCGATGGTGAATATGAACTTCGATGTTTTAACTATCGATGCTCATCCCTAGCTTGTTTCAATCATAGACGATGCGATGTTCTTTGTTCGGATGCACGCGTACAGTTTAACGTCTACTTTCGGCGCGGCGTAAGGCATTTGAAGACATGAATTGTAAAATTAGAAACATTTGCGTTTGTTTTACCCCATCTTTAAAATACCACAATGGAAATATATTTTTGTTTCTCCCGGCAGCAATACAAAATTCACGCATAATTCCAGGTTTTTTTCCCGGCGTTAAAAATTCACGCATAATTCCCGATTTTCCCGGAATTCCCGGTCGCTGGCCACCCTGACCACCGTACGGGATGCATCCCACGCTACTAATTTAATATGTTTTCACTGTTTGTGTTTTATGTGTTTATTTATTTATATGTTTGACGACCTCGTAAGAGTGACTACGTGTCTGAAGATGGAGTAAATCTCCGAAACGCGTCATATGAGAAGAAAGAAGTCACGTGACGGACAAATACAAAAGTAAGTAAACTTTAATTATACGTTGACTTGGATACCGAAAGAAAATGAATCTTAAATAATATTGATACTATTTATAGAGAACAGTCTTATCCGTTCCCGTGCAGGCACGATGGATGCCATGATCCAATTGCAAGGAACATCTGAGTAGACATTGTCGCTATTCACATTTGAATTAGAATATAGTTAACGGTCAACACAGGAAATTATCCATGCACATGGTGGTGACACTGCGAACAAGGATGACACAGCATTCGGGAGCGTTCACGGATGCTCTTTAACTTATGAATCTGGTTGCCATACTCGCTAGTTGTGTCAAAAGTAAGTATACATTGGGCGATATCCGGCCGATTCGTACATTTTGTTGATTGACAAAAATCGCCGGTACAGAGCTACATCGGCGGCAACAAAAACCCCCTCCTGTCTTGTCTGTCCATACTGTCTTAAAATTGTCTACCGACACCGAGTTTACTCTAATTGCTTGGTAGTGTGATGGATCAAGTAACTGCTGCAAGCGTTGCAGCCGCTTTTATTGTTATAAAAAAAAAAAAGGAGGAAGAATGGTGGAGGGAATTTTTTTTTTAAATCAAGACAGCTATTTTAACATTCACAGAACTTTTGTTAAATGATGTGGTTTGTTCAAACATTTCTTTATAATTACTGAATCAGACTTTGGAGAATTACTTACCGAGGTTGATCCAAAAAGTTTAAAAATCGAATTCAAATTTTTAGCGCCTCTATTCCTTCTGAAGGGAAGTGAGAAGTGATTCTAACTGTAGATTGTTAGTGGTGATTCCTACACAAGTTTGATGTAGGCCTATTAGTTTGTGATATTAATTGACTTCTTAAATAATTTCACTGTAGGAAGACAATAAATAAATTATATTATACAACTAAATAATGTATTATTTCAATATCAAAAGTTTTGATAAATTTAGTTATGTTAATATTGTTTAAAAATATAGAGAATTTTCGCAGTACAATCAACTAATTGGCTAGTTATTACTGCACCTAAAAGTGTGAGTCAATGGTTTTTTATAAATGGCTGAGGCTAACCAACACGGGGCTCTAAAAAACATACGCGCAGTGGTAACAGAAACTAATATTTCAAGAATGATTAACATTACTTCTACAACCATTGCATTGTAATTATGTGTTTATTTTAAATTTTTAGAATCACCATACACAAACTTTAGTTGTTATTTTGAATTTGATAATTTAAAGTTGTTAATTTAAATATTATTTATCAATAAAAATTGAAATACGCAAACATTAGTTGTTAAATTTAAAATGTTTTCACTGAATGTACAACTTGACCATGGTTTCGTATCTGGAACTACCAATTTCTCGACGGCAACATCAATTGATCTTTTATCTACCGACTAATCGGCCAATTCAGGTTCCGCTCCTTTCCTTCGTTGAAATGTCTGGTAACATCACCGGACGACTCGAGTCGGCCAATATTCACCCTACGTGTACTAAACTTAAAGCTTTTACGTTTACAGATGTAACTGTAGTTCAGTTCACATTCATGTAGTTTGTGTCTGAGAATAGTTTAGGTTGAAGAGGCTTAGAATTGATGAGATTTTCAGCCTTTCTAAAAATATTCTGCTTTGACTTTAGTAGGCCTAATTGTTTTAAGTGTTTATTACATTAAATCTTAGTTTATACTTGTATGTGTGAATTATATTGGTTATGTAATTAAAATAGGTTTTAATCTGTGTCATCTCGACCTATTCAATAAGCGAATGTCGTAAGTGAGGTTAATAGCGCATATTAATGAGTGAGTGTACTTCCTCTTTCGGTCCACTCTGTCCTTCCACTACCCCTTCCCGAGCTTTGCCAAGAAACTCATACGATGTAATTATTTTTCTTTCATATTATTGTTTTAAACAGTTATGTATATAAATAACACATTGAAATGAACTAAGGCAGTTCTTATATTACTCTTGTGGATTTTGTAAGAAATTAACACAAACAAAATGTATAAATATATCCTACAAATTGCAGGTAAAACAACACTCAACAAGCCTAAAACTCACAATTTTGCTAAAAACAACAAATTTTCCATGCCCTCCCCCACTCTCCAGATCTCTAGGTACGTTCCCATACCGCAAATCTGAGGTATGACCCCCCCCCCCCCCCCCTAAAACACAAGTCTGTATCCACTCCTGTAAAATAGGCCTAAATGGATTTACAGCAATATCAATACAGCAATATATCTCGAGTATTCAAATCTTAAATCAAAACTGAGATAATTGTTATGTTTTCTTATTCAAGGCTTATTAAAAAAAGAAGTTTTGAATAAGCTAAATTTTTAGTATTTCTGTGTTTTTAACACTACAGTTTTTTACATAGGGTTTACATCCTATTGATTCCCTACTGCGAACGAAATGTTAACAACCATAACCTCTTTATCCGTAACCATGTTTTAAAACAAACACCATGTTATAAAGCCATGATGTAGTAATCTTGTTCAGATAAACTTTGATGGCTTTAGTTAGTGCTGCTAATTATATAAAACTTCCGTTCTATAACTTGTTTTGGTAGTACAAAGAAATTATTTTGGTATTAAAACAATATCAGTGTTCATCTCAAAATGCCAATTACAAAATGGATGCTATCATCTGATGAAGTTGGCCTCAATGTGTTGGCTAACCTAAAGATACCTTGGGATGTTGCAATAAATACAGGTATCAATATTTTTGTTTCGATATTTCCGATATTATATCAATATTAGAGATTCGATATTATCGTGATATCGGAAGAACAAAGTCAATATCGAACACAATATTTTTTTTCTTTACTGTAGCAATTACATTCTTTTGTATAACAGAGTTGCAACTCCTATAAACAAAAAAACAAGGAACTTCCTTAAGCTATACAACCACAGTATGTTTTTAGATCCTAAACATATCTATGTTTATATATATCGTATACAGGGTGTAAAAAAACCTTTCAGGACTTTAGGATATGATTCCTCATACAAAAAGGAAGAAAAAAGTTCATATCATGAAGGTATGTCCTAAAACATTTAGTTTCGGTCTGTCTGTATGTGTTCTGGATGCGGTTTTGAAACCTTTCCTGATATAGTCGTCCAGCTTTAATACTATTACAATTCGCAAGTCCATGCATCAGGTGCATGTCAGGCATCTCTAAGTTTGTAAAGTAATAGTTATGGTTACCTACCATTATTAACTACACAAAAAACCACTAATACACTTATTTTAAACTTTAAGGAACATTTAAGTACTGTTGATTAGGATGACGAAAATACTAAAATAAGAAAATAAGGTTATGATTTGTTGTTTTATTACAATTTGTCATTATTTACAGTTACAACAATACTTTGTTATAACTGTAAATCAACTGGATATCGTATTCAGCTGTTATGAATTGAGACCCAGCTGTTAGGTCAGTGGAATACGAGCGTGGTAAATTGTTGTCACTGTTAGTATTTGGAAATTGTTCATTGATTGCTTGCAACAAAGGTTGGATCTTACAAACTATAAATGTTAGGAACAAAAATAAAAAATACAAGTAATGAATAAAATTTTGTTTACTGAATATTGTCATAAGGACTTCATGGAATTACTTATAAAATAACCTAACAGTAACAAGTTTTCTCACTAGAAACATGAAATTTTGCCATCATCATCACAAAATTCGCTTGAAGTCATATCCATAAAATTGCAAAAACTCTAAGGCTGGGTTGCATCAACCGGGATCAAATACCTAGAACAGTAAATCCTGGATCAATTATTTGATCCAGGTATGGTGCAATAGAAACAACCCATCAAAGTAGTTGATCCTGGATGGGATCAAATACAAATTTGATCCTAGATCAAAACTGATCCTGGTTGGTGCAACTCAGCCTAATAGTAGTTATGGAATCTTAATAATTTATCCACCGTTATTTAGGAGATACAATTTAGCTACTTTTTTGTCTCTTGTAAATTATTTGTAAAATTTACGGATTTTTAGATATTGAGATTTAGAAATTTAAAATGGCTGCCATTTTAAAATGGTACAAATTATAAACTTGATATTTCATGCCAAAATGGGTCTTATTAGATCTAATACATGTACCAAGTTTGAAGTTGATATCTTCAGAGGTTCAGAGGTTCTGTAAAAAACACATACAGACAGACGGAAAACTAAACGTTTTAGGATATACCTTCATATAAACTTTTTTCTTCCTTTTTGTATGAGGAATCATATCAAAATGTCCTGAAAGGGTTTTTTACACCCTATATATAATATGTGTATAAAAAATACCTTAATATGTAATTAAAACACCCTTAATCATAGAGTAACCTACCGCCTACAACATAAAGTAAATTATCACCTTGAACATAGACTTAACTGCTGCTAGTATAGTTTGACTTGTAATTTCAGAATATAAGCAAAATTTAACACAATCTCTGGTCATGCGTAAGTAAATAATTATCAATATGGCTGAATTTAAACTTAATTGTTTAAAGTTTTATTTTTCCTCATTTTTATAATATTTGTTTCCTGGGAAAATTGTTTGTATTTTTAGAGTAAGTTTGGCGTGTAGTTTCAGAATACAAGCAAAATGTAAAATAATTCGACCATGCAGCTGAACCGCTGACGTGAGTTGAGCAAATTTCCAAAATTAAGTTTATAGGCCTATGTTTTAGGATTTCAACTAACAATTTGGGAAATAGGTCTGTCTACTCACGATGGTGCTGAATCGCTGCCTGTTTGTATGAAATATATTAGTAGAATTTGTTTGTTCCTAAGTCTCCAGCTTCGTTATACTCGCAAGTTTGCACCTCGATCTTATGGCCTCGGGTTATGGACTGATTCGCTTTGCTCGCAGCATAAAAACTCGCCCGTCGGCCTCGGACGAGAAGATGCTCCCAAGGTAAAATCCCCCACGTGGCTTTGAATCGGGTACTTTTATGATAACGTTTTGATCGATTTTGGGGGAACCAAGCGAGCTATAAGGTCGTGTAAAAAACAAAATGTGCAGAATAACATCCTACATTTATATTTGTAGAAAAACTCTAAAAAACATTTATATATAAACTCTTGTAGGAAAATTCTCAAAAAAATAGTTACTTCCGGTCAAAAAACGTGCTTCCGGTCGTTAGATTTTTTTGGCTAACGAAATCATCTGAACGACATAGACAACCAACATGTGTACCAATTTTGGACCCAATTGGACATAAAATGCGGCCGCTAGAGTGTGAACACATATATACATATATGATTTTGAATGACTCCCCAAAACATGTTCAGGGGACCATGATCGATGCTCATTTGCTACTCCCGACCTTGGGTCTTACCATAAGGGCCACTGCAGTAGCTCATTTTTCCTATGGAAATTCGCTAATAACCTCTAGTCACAAGTAAGCAAAACAATTACGATATTATATTTTAAATGTTTCAAAATGTAATATCAATATCATTAGATATTGCTGATATCGATATTTTGTTTCAATAATATCGATATTAGAGCTTGATATCAGAACCTTCCTGATATCGCAACAACACTAAAGATACCTTTTAATTTCATTTCATTTTATTGCAGCCAAAAGACATACAGATGCATAGGCTTCGTCCAATACAATTAACATTTTGATAAACCACAAATTGTTAAAAATAGAATATTCATAATTTAAATATAATAATTAATATAAATACTATAACATATAACAATAAATTTTAAACCAATCACATGTTGAACAATTAAAAACAAATAATTTTTAAAACACAATTTACACAAAGATAAGAAATCGTAAATATTAAAGGGGATGGGGAACAAGCAATAAAATTTGAAATTCAACTAAAAATTAGATTATAAATATAGGCTACTACAATAATTGATAAAAATATAAATATTACAACATATAACAATTTTTATCAATCTCATTTTGAACAATTAAAATCATAAAACAAATAATTTAAAACAATTATAGACTACAACTAAAGTTTAATTTAAAATTGGAGAACACATCCATGTTTTCAAGGCCGGCTAAAGTACACAGAACTCCTCCACAGAGTAGAAAGATCTAGACAAAAGTAGCTGTCTAAAGCTGTTTTTAAAATGTAAAATATCCTGCAAATTTTTAATTTAATATTTAAATATATTAAATATTTTTAATTTTTATCAGTCTAGCACAAGCTGTATAGATTTAGTCTCTGCTGTCTAGCACGATAATTATTAGCTTGCCTGGTACTATAACTGTGTATATCTTTATTTTGGATATGATCACATTTCAATTTAAAGTAGAGTATCACCTCAAATATATATATACTCGAAAGTGTAAGAACTCCAAGATCTTTAAAAGCAACCCTACATGATTTAGCTTTTATAAGACCTGCCATAAGATTTATAGCTTTTTTTTGCAAGACAAAAACCCTTTGCATATTCCGAACTAACGAATCTCCCCTAAGAAGAATTCCACAGTTCAGACATGGATATACAAGACCATAGTAAGCTGTTAATAAAATAGTAGGAGTCCAGTATAATTTCAAATTTCTATGTATAAATATTCCTTTACTAATTTTTGTGCAAATCAATGATATGTGATGAACCCAAGTCAACTTATTGTCAATACAAAAGCCTAAAAACTTTGTACCTTTGACCTCTTCAAGTACACTATCATCCAACATAACACTTGGTGTCCAATTTGGACTATGTTTCAAGTTAAAAAAAAACATGTACTTAGTCTTATTAGAATTTATTGTCAAATTATTTTTGGCAAAATTGGCTGGCCGCCTTGACTTTTAGAAACGCCTTATGCTCTAAATTTTTAATTGAGTCTGCTTGGAAACTCAAAGATGTATCATCAGCAAATTGAACTAAGCTGTCTGCATGCACTGTTGATGATAGGTCATTAATATAAATTAAAAAGAGTACTAGTCCGAGAACTGATCCTTGTGGGACCGCATATCTCAGCTGGGTTGTTTTGACAGCCTCCCTGCAACATTTACTCGTTGTGTTCTATTATAAAGAAAAGATTTTAACCACAGAATAGGTACTACTCTAATACCAATTGTTTCAAACTTGTCCAACAATAACTCATGATCCACACAATCAAAGGCTTTGGAGAGGTCCAGAAAAATACTCATATGACATTTCTTTTCTCTAGACTTTCCAATACAAAGTCTAAAAGATCAACTGTAGTCTCTATTGTTGACCAGCGTCTACCTAAAGCTCATATAACAAATCTTCCAACTTACCACGGTTGCTATACTTGCTGTGGAGGCAGCATCGTGCCATGCTGGACCGATATTTCCAGGGAGGTAGAAACGGAAGTCTTGTGGAGCTAACAGTTCCCAGTTTGGGTTAACGCCAACTGTTGTATTCGTTAGTTCTGAACAGATAAGTATAATAAATTAGGCAGTGAATTTTCCTTATTAAATAAATGATGTAAAACCAAACTACAGAAGGCTTTGTATTCTTGCATTTTAATCAAATTATATATTAGATTACTGCAATTTATAAATAAATAGAATAAATAAAATTTAACATCTTGTATTTTTCACAGATACAACTAAAAATAATTAACAATAGAGGTAAAACTAATTCAAATCTTAAAAGCAAGGGTGCAGAAAATGTTTTCCCTAGAACACCAAATTTCCCCAGAACCAATATTTTTCACTAAAAATTTCCCTAATCGCACTTTGCGATATTAATTGCATTCATCACCCTGTTCAATATGTACTTAAGAAGCCTCTAAGTTACATATTGATTTGACAGAAAAACTTGATTTGTGCAAATTCTGTTAGCTTTGCCATGTTGTGTTGGTAATGTGCGTGACTAATAAAATTATTAGACGTTCTCAAGCTTCCACCAGTTAATACTGATTACTGTACACATATAAAAAATTAAATATCACAGTAATAGCAACTGCCTAGTTCATTTGTTGCTCATTAACCAATAGGGTCGAAGTGTGTGGTATGACATAACAGGAAATCCCCCCTCCCCCACATCGTTTGCATTTTACTGATTTCAAATTTTTGTAAATAGTTTAAGTAAGAAAATGAAAAACATTAATAATACCTATGTATTAAGTAGGCCTACCTTTGTATAATGAGATTTAGTTGTTATCGCTTCAATATCATTTATATGGAGCTAACAAAATTTGAATACTTGGTACCATAATAATAATTATGAATACCTAAAGAAAGTATTACAACACCAGCTGTTTGTAGCCAATCAAGAATCAGGAAACCGCCATTCATCAACTAGCAAAAATATATTGTATCGGCAGCTCGTACGTGCAAAGTTGAATAGGAACCCTGCCCGATTTGCAGCAGAAAACATACAACACACTTTAAGTATCTGTCTGCATGAATTTGTGTGCATGAATATATATACCGTGTGTCCAGGAAGTCTGAGTATGGCAAAAAATTTTGCAAACAAGTGATGTTATTTTTCAGGACAAAATAAAATTGTATGAATGCAAATAAAATGTATTGAAATTTGTGGTTGAAAATGTTGTCCGCCATTTTGAATGTAACTTTTTTTCAAATACGAAAGGGTGTGATACATCATTTTAATGTAAAATTTCACGAGAAATATAATGGTGAAACCCGTTTTTAAATATCAATTTTTGTTTTCAAGTTGCAGCCCATCAAATAACAACAAAATATAATATCACATATATGTCACAAAAAAAAAAAAAACAAAAAAAAAAACGAAACATGTATTTATTGTTTATGTTACATAATATTTATATAGGTGCATTATAGGCCTTTCTATGTTTTGTCTAAGGCTACGGTTAGAGTAATGCGTGTTCTGACAAAAATTAATTCGTCACAATAGCTAAGATTTGTTCGTCAGAACATATAGTGGTTTCAGTGCAGGAGTGTTCTGAATATCAGTTTGATTTTATCTACCAACGAAGATGGAACCCATAGACGATGCATATTTCCTTGAAAAGCCGATATTAAAGTATTTATAAATGAGTAGAGGAAAAACAGAATATATTAATGGATTGTTGGCAGCAAGAGATGTTACGAGATAGTATCAAACACTCTTTTAAGACTTACAGAATGACAACCAAAACGTGCAAATATTTTTCTCCAGTAATTATATCCCAGTTCTGCTGAGAAAGATTTCTGTTGTGCAATTTTTTCTTGCATATCCCAAAGACACTTCTTGTCAAATATAGGAGTAATAAATGTGTACACATTCAGTGCTAAGACCTATTGATTACAACCTACAACAAGCACATGGACGTCAGAACTAATGCGAAGAATCAAATTCATTTGAGCGACCAACGTTTGGTGCACAAACTTCAGAGGCGGTTGCAGGTAGTGTAAACACTTTCATTTTATTCGCATTGTTTAATTGTTCTGACGAACACTGTGTCAGAACAAGCATCCACTGTAACCGTAGCCTAAGAGCGGCAAGTATTATTATATATGTTTTGCTCGGGACAAAAACACCTCTTAATTAGACACCTCAAGCAAAGATAAATTAGGAATATTTGTATTTAATAATCAGTGGCACGAAAATACAGTGTGTGCCAAAATGAAAAGTACTGAAATTGAAATCATTTTAAATGTTTTATTTTTAGACAAACAACTTTCAGCGCACACATGTTTTAAATGCCCTCCATTAAGTTTTAGGCAACTCTCACAGCCCTATTGAAGATTTTTGAACATGGTGAAAATGGGTTGTGCATGCTTCTAAAGCATCTAGTTATTTCTTATTCAGAAGATGCTTTCCTTTACCGGTACCATTTCCCACACACAAGCGCCAGGTGATGAAAGGTCGGGGAAGTGGGACAGGTATGGAAAATTTGTTTCTCTGGAAATCAGGCGGTTGCCAAACTTTCTTTGAAGTAAAGCAATAGTGGCTACAGCGGTGTGACTGGTGGTGCCATCTTGCTGGAACCACTGGGAACCAAAAGCCGGATTGCTACTACGACAGAACCTCTTCATATCTCTTGCTAAAGGTTGAAAGATGGTTCTCTCTGATTTACGTACCTGGTTTACAGTAACAGCATTCCTGATATCATCTTCAACAAAATATTGAAACGATATTATGCCTCTCCCTGATACAATGCACAATACTGTAACATGTTCACTATGTTGTGGCTTCTCTACGACATCGTCAGGTTGTGGTAAATCGAGGAAACGTGTTCTTTGCTTGTTGATGAACAACTGTTTAGGTGAGTATGACTTTATTACGTTTGTCGGCCTTACCAACAATGCAGTCTGTTATTTCGACTCTTCTAGCTCAAGTAGTTCCCTTTTTACCGCTAGACGGAGACTCCGTACAGACACCAATAGTCAAAGGTATATCTGAGAATCCAGCTGTTTATCACGTGACCGGCTCTGATAGAATTAACTTAGTTGAAGCGCAGCCATTACCTTCCGTTTTTGTTCAACTCGACAGACGTAATGGCTTGGTCTTTGTGCCGTTCTTAATTTTTATAAATGTCTTAGTCGGGAGTTGATCGACAGTGCTTCAGTAATTAAAATGTCATTCTTTTAAGTCCTATTCTACTAAAAACCAGGTATGTGAATTTATATTACCAGATTAGAATGTTTTTGCTTGTCACCTTTAACGTTGCCTTTGTTATAAAACTTTACTTGTAAGTTTACAACCATGTGAACTTAAGTCTACATTTAATATTATAAATAACAGATCAAATTCATTAAGTATATTTTTATATCAATGTTATTCAAGTTTTCCTTCTTTAAATTACAATCAGTATACAATTAATGTAACTAGCCTATTTTCAAACTAAAGCCTAGCTTAGGCAATTTATGTAATTTTATTACTAATTTAAAGCTGTGCAATTTTTAACAAATAAGGGCTTTTAAAAACCTATCATTTAAATAGGGGTATCTCTAAAATATATTGAGTCTATAAGCATTTTAAAGGTTTACCATGTGGTCTCTAGACATGAAGCAACAGTTAAAGTAACATGACATATGCTGACAAGTTAACTTTGGTTAAATCTTGTATTAACAGTTAACATTTTTATTTTGAAATACCTGCTTGTCACCTGTTATCAAAAATTTTATAATGGCAAACTTTTAACCTAAAGGCTTTTCACTATGTTTGGTTTTAAAGCCTACCTTATTTCTAAAAACATGTTATTTTGTTTTTATATGCAGTGTATAACTGGTGCAAGTACTACACCATGTTCTGCTTCTAAATGCAACTACCACACCATGTTTGCTTCTAAATCCAACTACTACACCAGTTTCTGCTTCTAAATCCAACTTCATTATGCAACTTTAATGGTTATTTTCTGCGACAGTGCCTGTTTTTTTTTTTTTTTTTAAATAGCTATGAACTGAATTAAGAAATTTTACTAAAATCTGCAGTGAACTTTGTAACAAACTTTTTTGAATAGGTTGTGACTGTTTTGTGTCTTATTAGAAATGTATAATATTTAATATATGTCTTTTATAAATTTAATAATCTTGGGAGGAGCGCTATAGCAATTTTCGAACCTCAGTCCTCCAAGGACTATCAATAGAATTTATATATCTTTTTTTTATTGTAGAGAGACGTCTCACAGCTTCATTTAATGCTTTATTTTTTTTATTATTTAATTGTACTTAGCTTTACAGTTGGCCAACGACATAAATGTTACTTATTAATAAACCCATGGTACTATATGTTAAATTTTGTAATTTTGTTTAATTAATAAATTTTTGTATAAACTTTGTAATCATTATTAATGGGGAGGGGTTTTTCAATTTTTAAGGAGGGAACATTTAAATTCAACTTAAATTATATTTTTTTTGTAAACAAACCTTTTTTTTATTTTTCTGTATCTAAGGGCATGTAATTTTTTTTCATTTTTATAACTAAGGGCATATGCTATTTTTTTTAATTTTGGTTAATAAACCTAAATCTAATCTAGCTTTTCCTTTATTGAGTTAACCTCAATGTGTCATAATAATTTTGTAAGTGATCAGCTAAGACATTCTGCAGTTTGGCGATTTTTGTTTTCAAGGTAAGTCTTTGAACATGTCCAGTCTATGTGGCCCAGTATAGCTTCCGATTTATTTTATTTGTTTCTATCTAAGACTGGTACAACTTTTATCTGAAAAACATACATATTGTAGGAACCCAGAGAGTTCATAGTGCATTGCTAAGATTTAGGCGCAACATACTCTGTCTTTGTTGAGCTTTGCATTTATAGGCTGACCAGTTTGAATTCCATTGGGGAATTCACCAATGTACATAAACATTCTTCTCAAAGACGTATTACTGATATTCATTTTCAAAGTCCGGTGAAGGCTTTTTTTGAGAGAGTACAGGACTTGCTAAAGAAGTCTATTATGGTTTTAATTTTTTTTATAGTAGCCTAGTGGTAGTTTTTGGACGGCCTACACACTCTTTACGCCGAGTCAAAACACTACACACACGATGTAACTTGTCAACAACACTTATTATTACGGCAGTACTTGGCGGCTATTTGTGAAACTGTTCTTGAAACTCTACAGCAGTTCTCATAAAACTATGACCACCGAGACAACCTGAGTGAAAATAATGGTTTTACCAAAAACCTTTCTCTGTAGTGGTAAGAACCACTACAGCGTTAACTAATCTCAAACAAGAAAGTAATAATAAACAATGTGTGGTGTTGCAACAATTAACAATGTAATCAAGAAAAAGGTAAAACACACTTACCATCAATTCTGTCCGAATTTACTATTTTGAAACTACTATCATGTTTGGAATTACTTCTTCTGGAATAAAATGCTTGCAATACAACTTGAGGCCTTCTGAATTGAGCGCGGTTCTTTAATATTATTGATTTCAACATCTGCAAAACAAAGAATTTGAGTTTTAACAATGAAACATAATTAACTAAAATGACTAATTGAATTTATACAACATATGTAGAGTATTCATTCTTTCCAATAAAAATATGAATGTTAAATTTAGCAAACAGGTATCTTACGATTTATAATATAAAGTGGCAATACTGCTTAATCATTGGATAAAAATATAGTACGGTATACAATCTTTTAAAAACAAACTTGGACTAAATTCTTACAACAAACTTCAAAGAAAGGGTGCAGAATTATATCGCAATGTGTAATTATACTTCTATGCGTGTCATGCTTATGTAAACAGCCGTATACTGTTTTGCCTGCTTTGTCTTCCTGTTAACACCGTTGTAATCTGCTTGCAAAAATGGAATGCCCCTTGATAAGTATATAAAAAGCTGATATTATTTGTTTACAATATGAATGACATTACAATTCTTGAGCACACCAGTAAAAAATACCAAAACAATTATAAGTAGGTTACATTCTAATTGTAAAACAAAACAGTTGGTCGGGAATCATGCCGAGACAAATAAAAGTAGAAAGCACAAGAAATGCTAAGTGTTAATTATTGTTAAATCTATTTAACTAACATATCATGAGTAGGCCTACTTGATTTGTTTACGACATTCCACAGGCAACTCTTCTATAAACATGATCATAGTAATTATATAGTTGAGATTGGCTGTTAAATCAATTTTGTTACATGCCACTCTGGGTTTATACAAGAGAGCATAACTCTTCTATAAACATGATCATAATAATTATATAGTTGAGATTGGCTTTTAAATCAATTTTGTTACATGCCACTCTGGGTTTATACAAGAGAGCGTGACTAGGCCTACTATATAAAGTGAACTCTTTTTTCATATTTTGAAATTAGACAATTAACTCAGTCCAAAAACACAAACCGTAATAAACACAGACAAATATTATAGAAATTACAAGAGAAATAATGACCAAAAATGTAGGTTAAAGTTGAGCCGTTTTGGTTACGATTGCACTAAACAAAAGAAACTAAATACTCTACTGTAAACAATAACTAACGTACACAACATATAAAAGGTATAGATGTAGAAAATAAATGTGCAACAAGTAGATTTATTTTAATAAACCAGGAATAATTTACATTCAGCACTGAAACCAATAAAATATCAAAATAGACTATTTGACAAAATTACAACATTGCCAAATTTCATGAAATATTGTGTTAGTTACATGAATATTATTACATCGAATTAAACAGTTTAAATTTGTATGCATCACAAAAAGGAAATTTTAAGTTAGTTAGGTATGGTTTTTATATTATTCTGTAGGCTATGCAACCTAAACAAATCTTGAACCTAAACTAACTTGACAGTTTAGTAAGATTAGTGATATACATAATCCAGTCACAGCATGTGTTTTCAGTTTGCAAACATATATAAATTAGAAGTACTTCTTACTTTCCTAAACTGAAAAGGTCTTCAGCTAAAGCTAATCTAGCGGGCCTATAAATGTAGTATCAGGATAGAAAGAAGGCTGAATGTTCACAAAGCTTATTCGCCTGTTCAACTTTTGGTTTTGTTCTTATTTCTTTTATACCAAATAGTATTAGTAGGAGTACTAGTTTAAAACTTTTCATATTTGATTTGCCGCAATCCGTGGAGTGTATCCTTGAATTATATTTTAACAAAAATTTAATACCCTATGTTTTTCATTCTTTAGAAATGAATGGTCAAGCTCATCTAGGCCTATACTAATATCTCACTCTGAATTATAATCTGAAATAACCATACATCTTTTGTAGATTTATCAACCAGCACTTCCTAGCTTTTTCCTATTTGAGGTTTTAAAATTATAGACCAACATCACTCAAATACCATCAATATATCTACTAGGCCTATAGCATTAATAGAAAAAACATTTCTAGGAAATCTGTAGCTTCATACATTTAAATTTTAAACTATTCTCATAACAAAATTAAAGAACTATCTAGCCAATGATTTTGATGACACTGACCTATTCTTTGTTGCCTAGAGACTTAACCTCAAAATTGAAGGTTTTTAATTTAAATAAGAGCAAAACAGATTATGTAATTGGTCTCAACGAATTATTAGAGATGAGAAGATGTATAGCGTTAATAACTGGTTTAAATCTTAATCTAACACATTGTCATTCAAGAATAAATAAATATATTTTATGTTTACGATGTAACTGATGATTTAACTTACCTTCCAATATCATTTTCTCCCCCCTTATTTTTCACGTTCCTCTAGAGAATAGGATCTCAACCCGCGCATGCGCGTTATCTCCATTTAACTGTTATATTGGACATTGGTAATATATAATGAAATCGTAATATGAATAACTTTAAGTACTAAGTTCAATTCTTACTTAAAAGTGTACATTTTGTGATCTAATAAATTTAAGTAGTAAGTTAAATACTTATTTATTAGTAATTTGCATTGGATAATATTATTAATAATACTTTGCGAGCATCAGGATCTAGATCCAGTTTCGAATTGATCATTTTTATCCCAGATACACTGCTAAATCAGCTGTGAACTAATCGACTCAATTTCAACTAATACTTAGGTCAAATTTCGCGCTACTACAATATCAATTCCCATTATTGTAAGGTGGTATAAAAACGTTAAGCATTTTTCTTTGGTAAATATTATTGTTTTAAAATGAACAATTATGAATTATTTGAAGTATTGGAAAATGAGAGTAGGACAATCGACTTTTGTATATCCTTAGGACTTCTTCCAGACAAAGAACCTGGAGATTGTATAAATTGTGGGGCTAAAAATACTTGTTTATGGACTGCAGACAAAAAAGAAAATGGTATCCCATTTGTTATCAAGTGCAATATTTGCAACAAAAGCCATAGCATTTTAAAGAACACTTGGTTTGAACGTTCTAAAACTTCCATCAAAAGTGTTTTGTTGGTTGTATATGCTTTTGTAAGAGGATTAACATTAAATCAATCAGCGCTTCAAGCTGGAGTAAGTTATGTATAATATTGTTGTAACTTTACTGTATTGCTTGGTGGTATAATAGTCTGAAAGAAATCACACAGACCTTGTATTTTGGTCCTTTAAAATATAAATGGATAGTTAAATAGTAAAAGTTACAGGGAAAATGTGACAGGGGCTAATCAACATTTAAAATAGGCCTAGACTAAATTTTATCGTTTTAATATTCAAATTTCACTGGTTTAATACATGCTACTTACAATTTTATTAATTTTAAGGAGACTTGCCTTATTTTTGGAAGTTATACATCCATTTTTAAACAAATCTACTTATTATATTTTTATATCTACTCATATTACAATTTTAATCTTAAATAAAACTTAGACATGTTGGCCTTAGCTAAAACAATCAACTTCATTCAAATAGGCCTACAAAAGTCGTTCAATAGATTCTTAAAAAGATACAAAAAACAAAGTATTTTGAGTAACTTTTTTCTACATAATCTCCCTTTAGCTCTACACACTTTTCTAAGTGTTTTTCCAACTTTATTAACTCGTTATAATTACTTGTTCGGACATTTGCCATCATTTGTGTGTTAAATAATCAAACACAACGTTTCGGGAATACAAATCAATTCCCGTTCTCAAGTGACTAAAACTAACGGTACATAAAACTTAACTCGCCCAAAACGTAAGACTTTGGAAGGGTCTCTCAAAATAAACATATGTTTTGGAGATGACTTCTTCGTTCGACCCAAACCGTTGTCCGCCAAGCCATTTTTTCAAGTTTGGAAATAAGAAAAAAAACACTGGAGGCCAAATCTAGCGAATACGGTGAATGTTATAACAATTCAAACTTTAATTCCACAATTTTTGCATCGAAACTGCATAGGTATGGGGTCATGCATTGTCTTGATGAAAGACGACTTTTTACTTTCTCCACCCTATGCGTAGTATATGGAGAAAGTATTGTTTTCGTAAAAATGTTTGAATTTGAATTTTCAGTTGAATTATCTGTTTTGGTGCTCCCAGAACCCCCAAAAATGGTTTAGTGCAATTATCTGTGTTGGTGCTCCCTGAACCCAAAAATATTTTTAGTGGAATTTTTTGTTTTGGTGCTCCCTGAACCCAAAAAAGTGTTTTTAGAGTGGTGTCTGTCTGTCAGTCTGTCAGTATGTATACACGACCAGAGAGGACACTATTGGTCCGATTTTCATGAAATTTGGTATGTAGGTACTAAACCCTAATATCTCCAGGCGTGTTTTTCATTTTTTGGAATTTTTAATTTTTAAGGGTAATTTACCCCTAAAAACCCATAAAAAACGACAAAAATGCAAATTTCTCAAAAACGGCTCTAACGATTTTGATCAAATTTTCAGTATTTATAGTGCTTAAGATGCCAAACAAAATGACACCACCCGCTTTTATCAAAACTTCGGCGTTTTATAATTATGGAGAAATGTTTAAAAATAAACAAGTTTATGTTGTCAATCTAGCATCGCGGCGGCGGCCGCACGGGGTAGCACCATGGTAGCGATCACGGCCAGTAATTCAAAGGTCGCGCGATCGAATCCCGCCTAGGACAATAATTTTTTTAAACGATTGACGTAGGTAGAATATTATTTTTTGTTTTGTTCTAAAAAGTAATAAATAAAATGATTGAAATAAAATATTATTTTGACTACAGTAAGTTGGGAGAAAGTTTATGTCAGTTAACTGATACCGTTTATTTCTTTTTCAAATGAGGGCGTTTAGTTTTGATTTATTCACTCAACTAGTGCAATAATACTCTCCAGTTATTGTTTTTCCAAGTATACCATGTCAATAGTTCCTCTTGCATCCCAAAAATTTGTGGCCATAACCTTTCCAGCCGATTTTATTGTCTTCGCCTTCTTCGGAGCCCGTTCGACTCCAAAACCCACTGTTTTGACTGTTCCTTTGTCTCTGGCGTGTAGTAGTGAATCCATGTTTCATTATGTTATGAATCCACAGTTATGTATCGATACAAAAACTCATTCGGATTGCAACAAATAAGTGCCAAATTAGCCTTAGAATCAACCATACGATTGCGTTTATTCTCCTCTGTGAGCAAACGCGGCACCCGTCTTGCTGAAACTTTTTCCCACCCAGTTTTTCATGCAAAAACACAGTACCTTGTGATATGCCTGTGGCCTCAACTATCCCACGCACTTTAAATCACCGATCACTTGACACCATATCGTTGACTTTATCGATTATTTCGGGTGTAGTCACCTCTACTGGACGTGCCAAACGATGTTCATCTTTTGTTAATGTACAGCCACATTTAAATTAATTTACCCAATTATAAACAGTGGCAAACACGGGGCAGATGTGCCATGAACTTCAACTAATTTTCATCAAATTTTTTAAATAAACAAAAGTTATCTCCTTCAATCGATGACAACAATGAAACCCCATGTCCTATAAAGCTAAACATTTAATAGCTGTCTACTGAGTTTAACATGCTTCCGAAAAACAAACGATTTTCAGTGATCCGCGTGTCATCTCTTGGACTTTCTAAGAACTTATTGAACGACCCTCATATAAAATAGACCACGCAGAGAAAAAAAAATATTTCTACCTTTTTCAATCATGCTGGATCCCACTTCTGACACCAGATGTGACAAGCGCCTCAATTGGGCGATTGTTCCCATCCTATCTTCCCTCACCAGAGTAACTTCCTTAGTAGCATTTGGATTTCCCAAACCGTACAAGACATTCTCTGCTGGCCTGAACTTACGGTATTTCTAAAACTACTGACTGGAGGTAAAGGCAAAGAGAACCTCCCAATGTTGCTAAAAGACTGACTTATTCTACAAGCCAAACTAGTGTCGCCTCCCTTTGAATACCTAAAGTGTGCCTTCATCGTATTATTTATCTGTAAACCATGTGGCACGACACTATCAATGTGAATCTATGATTAATATTACTATTCTAGTTATTATATACTTATGTAGAGGGTGAAGGATACCTGCAAAAAAAGTCTGATCGTAGTTTTAGTGTACATATTCAGTAACTTTTTCTTCTATTAAATTATAAACTTTGATAATATTCAGCTTTAACTTCATGGTCTTACAGTTTAAAATTAGTTGAAAACTCATCTAATAAGAAAATTACAAGCGTTTGAAAAAGCTCTTAAGGAATTTGTTATTAAGAGGCAACTGAGTTCTTAAAATAAGAGTGTAACTGCCTGTGTATCCTTAATTGGTGGTTGTTTCATTATAACAGTTTTATTTAATTTATGTTAATCAATTTGTTAAATATTTTTTATTGTAAAATTTGTTAGATTTTTTGCTTTCTGTGTTGGAGTGTTTGTCACTACTTGTATTAGTTTTTAATATAACTTAGGTATCAGATTTATAATTTGTTATTGTAATTGGTATGCATGTTTTTATTTAATGGTTTATAGAGGATTTTTTGTAACTGATGCGAACACGTTCTCTTCCCTCTGTATTAATTTTTATTGGAGTTTTGTAATTGTTTATAAGACGTAAATTAAATTAAGTAAAATAACTTAAATAAAAGATTTTCTTCTTTTACTTTCTTCATTACAGAGTCAGCCATCTTATTTTCAATCAGGTTTTGCAAATTTTGAACTAATTACATCCAACCATAAGTTTAGCAAATCAAATCTACATGCTTATTGGAAGTTTAATATGATAATAATTGTTTTTAATGAGTTTGGTATATTTTTTTCAAAAAGAACATAGCCTATATTATGTTTGTTTAGGTAGAATGAGGCTAATTGTGTTGTTTTATCAATGTTGCATCTTTATAATAACAGATAGAATGATGTTTAAATCTTTAATAAAAAAACATTTCTTTGTTTAGGTTAGTCGCACAACCGTCATGAATTGGTTAAACTTTTGCCGTGAAGTGTGTTACTGTTGCATCAGTCAGAAACTAAAGCCAATTGGTGGAACTAGCAGAGTCGTTGAGATCGACCTTATGTTAGTGAGGAAACTGAAAGTAAGTCCATCGAAAGTATGGGTTTTCGGAGGGATCGATCGTGAAACCAGGGAATGTTTCGCAGTAATTATTGAAAACAAGGAAAGAGACACTATACTTCCTCATATCGTTAAATTTATAAAACCTGGCACAAAAATAGTAACCTACAGGAAAAACATCTACAAAGGCTTGGAAGAGTTTGGTTTTAAATCCGAGCGGATAAGTAAGACGGCAAAGAACGAAGATGATAAGAAACAAATGTTTGTGATTCCGCAGATGTGGTGTGATTTGAAGAAAATTATTAAAAATAACGGCAGGGATTCGAGCCGGAATAATGAACTGTACGTTTATCAATTTTTATACTTTCATAACATGAATCTGAAGACAGCTGCTGAAAAGTTTATTCCTTTTTTAAAGGACTTGGCCCAAGTGTATCCTGGATATAAGTACAAGGCTTTTAAGCAGAAATAAAATGTGAATAAATATTTTGTACGTTATATTGTCTAAGATTGTTCAGAATAGTTAGGCCTTCTTGATGGAGGTTAAGATAGTGGTTAAACCAAAATGTAGAAAGTAAGTTATTTTAGGGGATATATACCCAAGCCTTTACTTTAGTTCATGGTTTTAATTTGAAGTTTAAATCAAAATAGGATATTTATAATTTAGGAAGTTTATTTGTCTAGTTCAAAACTATCTTGATAGGTAAACTTTTATAGATTTAAAAAAAATGAAGATAAAGTCCTTGGTAGAAATCAATGACTTTTTATTCTATTTTTAATATTTGTCTACAGGCCTAATTTTGTCTAGTTTAAAACTGTTAACATAGTAGAACTTGTACACATTTTAAAAATAATTAAAGAAGACGTGTTTCTAATATAGTTGTTTGTTAATCTAATAGTAATTCTTCTTTGCGCAGCACTACAGACTGAAGTAGCCGGTGGCTTTCATAAGCATCTGTGGCCACTGCACCCTGTCATATCATTTTCTACCACATTCCTGACCTGCCTCAAGTACCTCTTGCTCTTCTACCAAACAGGATGCCCTTACAGATCTTTAAATTGGTCGACCTGATTCATATGCTGCACATGTCCATACCTTTCAGTATTTGCAACTTAATAAAGGTGGACAGTTGGACAATAAAAATTTTGTAAATATCCCTGCATGCTCTTTTTTTTAGGAAAGATGAGGTATTGCAGTAACCCTTATGGTGAGATCAAGGTCGGGAGTAATCAATGAGCACCGATCATGGTCCCCTAAACACGTTTTGGGGTGTCATTAAAAATTGTATATATGTGTTCGCACTCTGACGGCTGCATTTTAAGTCCGATTTGGTATACACAACGGCTGTCTAAGTTGCTCAGACGAGTTGGTTAGCCAAAAAAATTAAACAGCTGGAAGCATGTTTTTTTGCCGGAAGTAATTATTTTTTAAAGTTTTTCGCACTAGAATGAAACTTCTTAGGGTTTTATCTAAAAAAATAACGTAGGATATTATTCTGCACATTTTGTTTTTTTACACGACCTTATAGCTCGCTTGGTTCCCGCAAAATCAATCAAAACATAAAATACCATAAAAGTACATGGATCAAATCCACGTGGGGGATTTTACCGTAAAGGCATCTTTTGGTCCGAGACCGTTGGCCGAGCTAAGTAGACCAAAACCCGAGGCCAAAAGGATGAGGTGCAAACTTGCAGAGTGAGTTTGCCACTGCGAGTGAAACAAAGCAGTGAGTTAGTCGAAGCTGGATATTCAGTTGCAAACAAATTCTACTAATATATTTTGTATTCAGTGCATTCGTGAGTAGACCAATTTCCAAAGATGTTGGTTGAAACCCAAAACATATAAATTTAATTTTGGAAATTTGCTAAATTAAATTTGGTTCAGCTGCTTGATCGAATTATTCTTGTGTACTCTCAAAAGCATCCATAAGTTACAATCTGTCTGGTGAGCATTTTCACAGCAATAGTTCCAGTTTTATTCCTGACCAGTCAATTTCTTATATACATTTAATGTAGACTAAATTTCTGCTTGATTTCACATTGAGCTACAAGGAAATTGTCACATTTGTTAACAAATTTACTTAAATGAAAAGTTTTATGAATATAATATCAAACAACTATCATTTTACAAAAAATCTTTCCTGCATAAAAACATTCTCCACAAGGATTTAAATTTGTTAGCTTTCTTTTCTAGCTTACGTTTTTTAGATAGAGCATTCATAAATGCCACACTTATATATCCTCCATTCAAATAACTTTGATCGGTAAGAACACAGTTGAAATTTTATCCCATTTCTTGTTTGGTAAGTATGACCTGCAAACATTTTGAAGTCTGATCTGTTACTTTTTATGTACATTAACGTTTCAAAAATATGAATGCTTAGCATGGCATTATTGATACAGTTTTAAAAGTATTCTAACATATATCTTCTTCCATTAGACCTGCTCGCAAAAGTAGCAGCAAGGAAGAGTGCTTATCACTTTCAATGTGAGCAACTTGGTACATTCTAGAATAACAACTTTGGTTGCCACAGATCGGGCTTTGGATATGTACTCAGACCACATTAAATTCCAGTACTCCCTCACAAAACTTTTCTGAGCGTTAATACCGACTCGTGAAGATTGGTTAGTGGGAAAGAGAGACCTCTTCATGAGTATTAGCTGGAATGGTATACAGACGGCTCAAAAACAAAAGGGAGTTCAGGTGCACTTATCTGTGGAGGGAACCTAAGGCAGAAATGTGTTCTGTCAGTATGGAAGCACCCAACAGCATTCCAAACAGAAGTTACAGTTTTATTGGAGTGTGTCAGAGAAAATCTCAGACTCAGACACATGAACAAAGAAATCTGTATTTAATTAATACAGAGCTTTGAAAGCTCTGAGCTCGTATGCGTTCAGGTCGATACTAGACTGGGACTGCGTCAAGTCCACAACACAGCTAGCAGGTTTCAACATGTTCACGCTTTGTTGGGTACTAGGGCACATTGGAATAGGTGGAAATGAATGTGCTGGTGAATAAGACATCAGCAGCTGAATTCACAGGACCCGAACCGTTTCGTAGCATATAAAAAACAACATGATTTATTTTTGTTTTTTGCCTTACTGGACTGGATATATTTACATAAATACCTTACTTCCTCGTACTGCTCGCAGGTTAAACGAGAAGATATATTTCCAATCCAACTCTTTGTTTGACAGTATTATCAGAGCCGAACCCCTTCAATCTCCAAAATAAATAAAACTACAGAGAAAAAATCAGTACTGAGACAAGGATGGGCCGAGACGCACGTGTGCGAGATGCTATTTTAATATAAACTACATCGGCATATTCATGCCTCATTACGTGTGTTTGTGTTTTTGTGTAATTTTTGTGGAGCGTGTATGTATATTTATAGTTTTTGACGCGCATTAAACAAATGCAAATCATTTTTAAAATTTTTTTATAAATGGTTTGAAAATGCCTGAAAAAATAGGCGAAACGTACGTCACCGTATAGAAAGTGATCAAAACAGGACTGCGAGCAGTACAAGGAAGTAAGGTATTTATGTAAAAAACAACATCTATGCAGGCTGTTGCTGACTGGGCAAGGAAGGAGGAGGAGGAGCATCCTAGGCTTGAGGATGAGCAAACTAACTTTTTAGTCCATCTATGCAAATTGCATCTGACATGTTTACGCTGTGCAGGTGTATAACAATTCAAAATATAATAAATATTATCCAAACGTAAATAAATAATTTCACTTTAAAAAATGGTTAAAGAGAGAGGGAGATATCTATGGAATGTCTTTCAAATACAGACGAACGTAAGTCAACGACACCTAGCGGAAATTATGTTAAACTCACAGAAAAACACAATAATCGTCAAATAACCCAGTTTTCAATATTGAAAGACATTAATTAAAATTACTTCCTGACATTTTCGACATCTATTTCCTATATCAAATTATTGATTAAATATTTACATTTGAAATTTATAATCTCTGGCTTAACTTATGACTAGTTTAAAGCGGAACCCGTAAAGAAAACTATGAATACGAGAGAACCAAAATTTTTATAGAAAAACTAATATGGCCTATAAACAGAACAAACCTTTTTACATATAAAAAGTCTTTGGCAAAAATATTAAATATACGCCGTTAAGACAGAAAAAGTACAAAACTCAAGCTATAATCATCTAATACGTACCATGGCAGACATATTTGTTTAGGCAGCCACGCCCACAACATACTAGCCTAACTGTGATTGGACCATAATTTGCACGGATTAGAAAATCCAAATTAGTTAGTTTCTTAACGTTATAGATATAAAAACTAGATTATAAAAAGGGTTAAATGTAATATGGAGTAATTTAAGTGTTTTTATTCAATTTATTTATTTATTTCCATTGTATATTTAATATCTGTAGAATATTCTCTAGTAATTTTACTTTTCAAAACAACTTAATACTAAAAAGAAAACAAATTTTGAACTAATTAATCTCTAACACTCTCAAACACAAACCCCCCTAAAGAATAAGATCAAGTCGGCGATAGTGAGAATTTCCGGAGTGAACCCCTGAGTGACTCACATTTCATTCTTGTTAAAAACTCTGAAAGGAGAAGTATGCCAATTGACTAGTGCAGTAACAATCCAAAATTAATCCATTTAATACCGAACTCATCATCCAAGCAAGCCAGCAGAACTTGAAGAAGAACTATTAAAACAAATATACGATAAAATATTGATTAAATCAAGTTGAAGAATTAAATAGAACTAAGAATACAGCAACATTTTTTTAAAAGAAACAATTTATTTAATTACTGTATTAGCAAACACTTGCAAATACAAATTTTATTTTATTGTTTATCGTATTAGTTAGGCCTACTTCAAACTAACACCTTTTAGTCAATTTCTATAACCCAAGTTCACAGAGTTTAAATTTGCAAAGTCCTTTGTAAGTTTTAAAGATTTGAGTCCTGTTTTTACCATTGTTAAAAAAAACAAATTTGTGAAATTGCAGACGTAAATATTGTTTTTAAATACATAATACTAATAATTATTGTTGAAGAAGAGAGAGAAAAAGCCCACCAGAGATTAGCTTTCTAGGAAATTGTAATTTACAGCTAAAAGTAAAAATCTAACAAGATTTTAAAGCTATTTAGGATTTGAATAGTTTATTTCAGAAACCCGTTAACTGACAGTTTTTAAACTTTTGAAAAACTAAAAAAACCTTGCTTCGCCTAAAACAATTTTGCGATTGCAATGACATATGACGTTTGATACATTTTAACAATATTTATTTAAATAAAATAAAAATTGCACTTAGGTCTTCGTAATAAACACTTCGTTTCTAAACATCATAATAACCAATAATTTTCTTTTAAATTTTGGATGTGTTTAATATTTGCAAAATAACTATTTGTTGTGCTTTGAGTACAATACCTTTGTCATCTCGAAGAAGGCTTTATCTTAATGTTTTATTTCTAAAATACATACCTTATGCAGGATGTCTACTAGATCATAATGTAATATCTAAAATGTTTGGGGGTTTTAAGAATCCGCAAACAGGAATTTGGTGAAATCATTTTAAAGCAAATCGTAATATTGACCTTTTACGAAAATGTACAGGTATAAAAACCTTTTAATCATTGTAACAATTCAAAATATTCAACCAATTATGAATAATAGAAATGTAATGTAAATACTTATGAAGCGAGAAAGAGAGAGCGAGAGAAGACCTAAAGAATGCAATTCATTCTACAAGTGACAACATGCGCGGCGCCTAGCGGAAAATATTCACAACGCTAATGAAAACGCCTAGAAAAGAATCAACCACGACTTTCGACACTACTACAGCTATTTAAAAATACTTCCCGACATTTTCAACCTATAATTCCTATATCAAAAAGCTTCAAAATTAATCTATCTATCCACGTAAAGTGAAATATCGACCAAATATAAAACCATTCTACGAAAATCTGTACTTGAAATTGAGAATCCAACATGCCGAGATGATTCATAAACAAACGGAAGACGACAGAATAAATTAAATTGCGAGTAAACTACCATTTAAATAGAAAATTAGATTAGGCCTATGGAAGGAACCAACATTTCTACATCTGAAAAGTCTTTGTCGACAATATAAAATAAACCCGTTAAGTTAATAGCAATTTAAAACCCGAGCCATGACCGAGTTTTTCCATCATACAGAGAAGGACGGATACACAAAGCTCCTTCCACTAACTACATACTGCGCTGTGATTGGCCGTAGGATTTTACAATGAAATTCAATCCGTACTAGTACAACCGTTTAGTATAAAGTTTAGAAAGTAAATGTTTATTGTAAGTAAAGAGTTATTTGAGTGTTTTATTTAATTTATTAAACTAATTTCATTTTATCACATCTTTATATTGTGTTATAATATTTTCACTTCTCCAAAACACATTAAGTTCTTAAAATCAAAACATACACCATAAATAACACTTTAATAGCTCACTCCATCTATGTACATTCACAAATCCCCATCCCAAGAAGACATCAAAATGAAGAAGGCATTACAAACGATTTCCTGAAGACCTTGTGAGAACCCCTAAGGATTGATTGTTAGGCATTGTTGAGTTAGATTCCGAAGAGGCCAGTTGTGTTTCTCTTAGCTGGCGATTTGAGAAGAATTCAAGATCAAAATCGAAGATTAATATATCCAGAACTTGTGCTACGTCAATTTTAATAACTACTCGATTTTATATAAAAGAAGACGTCTGAACTATGGTGAGATTATTCCATTAATAATTATATCTTTTCACGTATTAGGATCTAACATACTCCTAGAAACATTCGAACTTGTTACAGTAAAAGGCTGATCACCTTATTACCCATTATTCAGTGATTGTGAAAAACTATAAACGATAAATATATTTAATTCTGAACTGTGCATAACCTGAACTTTACGATTCCTATGTTACACTTTCACACATATACCTACACGAACACAGATAAACAAATTGTACTCACCATTTTAACTTTTCTTTTGCATTTGTATATATAATAACGTTTCAATTTATCATATTTTCATTTAATTTTATGTGTTGTGTCAACTGTTATTTGGGAAGAGTCGGCACCAACCTCCGGAGTTTTAAGAATCTTGTGTCTCGCCGATTGTGCTGTAAACTTTATTATATGAAACTTTCTTAAATATTTGCATAAAGACTTTGATATTTCTTTCTTATGATAAATTTATGAATCAGTAATTTACGTTTAACTGTTAAAATAAATAAATTGTATATTTAAAAAACAGAAACAAGTAAAGTTAACCTTTTACATTTGTAATCTGAGTTGAAGTTATTTCTTTATTAATTGTCAAACTGTTTATTGTTATATTTTATTTGGCACGCCAACGTGTGGCTTTTCAACCTTTGGTAGTTTTGAAGTGACTTAAATCAGTTACCATTTTTTGTGATATTTCATCATACAGGGCTAGATACTCAATACAAAATTATTTGTGTTGCAACACACAAAACATGCCTTTAAATAAATATGAACTGGAACAGCTCGTGAAAATGAACAAATAATTCAGATCCGAGTTTCAAAATATTTGTTTCTTCCCTCTCTGGTATTAGAAAAGCTTGTTTACTGGACAACAGTTTAAGAACTGACAACTTGAATCAGAGTTGCCACGTGTTTTACATAGGTGATCGTACAATATAGTACAAACTGTGTGGTGTGCGAAATTCAATTTCAGGTAGGAATAAAATGTTGACCTCGGACTACAAATCGTGACTTTTGGGAGCTTTAATGACCTTTGGGGACTGGTAGACACCTTGCATTGTATTGCGTACTCATAATGATCGGCTACAACACATTTTTAAACACACCAGGCTTATGATGCTCTGCAATATCCTTTAATTTATTGACTTTCAAGAGATAACTGCCGGTGCTTAAACTCCAAACAACAATAACAGTAAGATGACTATGCACGTTGTTACAGCTATTTGAGCTCATCTTTTGGTAAACGCATAGTATGTGGTATCAATCGATTCTGCAGAAAACTGTGCATATTTTGGTGTAGAGCTTTAGTATTCTTGGCAACAGATGGATAAATAATCACTTAGTAACTATCCAGCTGTTCAGTGTTTGGACTAACCTCAGTTAGTCCAATATCGACCAATATCGGGAGATATCAGGGTAGCTCAGTTGGCAGAGCATCACGACGGAAACGTGAAGGTCCCGGATTTAACTCCCGGTCTTGGTCTATGTTTTTTCACTTGTAATTTAATTAAATATGCCTTGCTGAAGAAGTGTGTAAGCGGAAAAAAATAAAAAATAATAACCTAAGTGGATGTTGTTTTTGGTTACGTGTTTGTGGTTACGTGAAGAAATAAAAATGGGTAGAAATTTATTCCGAGTTAGTGAAATTGACCGACTTATTGATGAAGACGTAAGTGATATTGATAGATTTGTTGTAGAAGAAGGTAGTGATATTGACGATGGGGTTGAAAGTGATTGCCTGACTTTTGCTTGGATGGGTTTTCATAAACAATAATTCGACCACGCCGCTGGACCGCTGACGTGAGTTGAGCAAATTTCTAAAATTCAGTTTATATGCCTATGTTTTAGGGTTTCAACCAACAATTTGGGAAATAGGTCTACTCACGAAGGCGTTGAACAGCTGTTTGTGTGTAAGCAATATATTAGTAGAATTTGTTTGCGCCTAATGAGTTTGCACCACTTGGCTTCGAACCGGGTACTTTTATGGTATTTTACGTTTTGATCGATTTTGGGAGAACCAAGCGAGCTATAAGGTCGCGTAAAAAACAAAATGTGCAGAATAATATCCTACATTTATAAAGTTAGAAAGAACTTTAAAAAATTTGATTCTCGTAGTAAAAATCTCAAAAAATAGTTACTTCCGGTCAAAAAACGTACTTCGAGTTGCTGGATTGTTTTGGCTAACGAACTCGTCCGAGCGACATAGACAACCAACATGTGTACCAAATTTGGAACAAATCGGACTTAAAATGCGGCCGCTAGAGTGCGAACACATATATACATATATATATGATTTTTAATGACACCAAAACATGTTCTGGGGACCATGATCGGTGCTCATTTGCTACTCACGACCTTGGGTCTTACCATAAGGGCCACTGCAATAGCTCATTTTTCCTATGGAAATTCGCTAATAATTATGAACTTAATTTAAATGAATTGGAAACATCAGATAGGGAAGATGTAGAAAGTAGAATAGGCTTGATTCACCTATAAATAATAACAATAATGTAGGCCTAAACATTCCAAAATTTCCAGAAATTTAGAGAGGACAGCAGCTCTTCCGAGTAAAAATGTGGTCAGCACAGTGTGCATGGTTTTTGTTTTAGTGCTCAAACTTTGTGTGTTTATATATTACCTATATAAGTGTTTTCTGAAACTACATGAAATTTAGAACAAAATGTCTATTCTGGTGTTTTTATAACATAGGTTTTTCGATAGTGATCAAATTTGAAAAAGAAATATCTTGGAACATTTTCTAACTTTGGGTGAGAATATTCAGAAATTAAAACAAAGTTATATAACTGTTAATTACTGCACAATATTCTATATAATTTTATGAATAATTTCATGCATCAAAAATGTGTTTAGGCCTAAAACTGAATTTTTGGTGATTTATTTTACCGAAAGCTTGCGTTTTACTCAAAAACAGTACGTCATTTTAGGTTTTACAACAGACAGACGGAGGCATTAAAATTAAATATCTTTGAACGCGTAGCAGAGCAAACTGGAATCCCTGTTCCTTTTATTTTTCAACCTTTAACACAGGCACAGTGATAAAAAGATATTAGCGCAAAAATCACAGATCCCATATCTCTAACTGTTTTGTAATCAATCCTGCACGTTGGGTGAAAGGTTATGATAAACAACAACACCAAATTATATCAGATAATTTATTTAAGACCTCTTACAAGTACATAAAAGCAGTCAGTTCAAAGGCTACAGTATATGTACATTGAGCAAGCTTGGGTATTTGTAGTCAGGTTTTGTAACAAGATCACTAACCTTCTCCAAAACTTCAGCTTTCACTAAAATATCAACATGTAATCAACAGATGATGTAATATGTTATTTTGTAATTTTAATTTCACAACAAACATATTTATACTAAATAATATTAATATTTTAATATATACATTTTTCGGTGTATATTTATTACCTAAAAACCAAGCTTTTCTTTTAAATAGAGATTTAACAATAAACTGAGAATGTTTTATACAATTTCTAAATAAATATGTTTTCTACAAAGTAATAAGGTTAATAATAGGTGCTAATTTTTCAAAGTGCGACCATAAAATGTTTTGATAAACTTCTGAACGTGCTAGAAAGTAAAAAGGGGTATTTAAACATAATATTCTAACATGTTCCTACCTGTCCACTATTTTAGTTTTTTTTTTCAATAACAAAATATAACTCGAGAAAGAATAGTGTCATGGAAAACCTAAAGAATTATGTTGGACTGGAAATATATAAAAACATTGAACTTTCTTCAAACAAAAATTAAAAGTGTGATAAAGAGTCAACTGAATTATTAAACTATTCAGTTAATTAATAAATTAATTATTATTGGAAGTTGGGTAGTTAAAATAGAAGGGTTGAAGAATTATTGAAGATAAAAACTATATAGAAATTGTATTAAATAAATTTGGTATTTATTTTATTTCTAAAAAAAGTTACTTATGAGAGACTTGTTTTTTTTTTTTGACAGCAAAAGCCTGAAGTATCTATTGATAATCATGTTATAAATTTACAAGATTTAAGTAACTCATGTCAATTTAGACACTTAACCAATAGAGTCTTATAAGGGATTTATATCTTATTGTAAGTTGGAAAACATTTTAATTAAATTATTTCATAACAAAGATTTAACATTAACAATTGAAGCTTATTGGTCTGTAAAAAAACTAAACTTGCATAGATTTTTTCTTCCGTTAACAAGGTTTACAGACAGGAAAAAAATGCCGGTTATTTAAATCGATCAGTAGAAGCAAGAGGTACACAGATGGCAACCGGACTTGATACACACAGATGTCAAAAACAACTATTGAATTAGTCGAATTCACCAAGAAATACGAAAATTTAAAGTTATATTCTATGGAGGTCAAAGACGCATACTAAGAAAGGATTTTGCAAAATTGTTATTACAGTAGAGTCTCACAAACTCGGTCTTCAATAACCCGGCAATCCGGGTAACTCGGCGACCCCATTGGAAATCAATTTCGAAGTATTTTCCCGCGTTCTCAAGCCTTTTGTTCATGTGGCCTTTCTCGCGGTGAAGGTCAGGTTAATGCCCCGAGAGGGGTTGGCGATGTCAGCGGGTCACGCTACCTGCTCAGCTGGGCGGTAACTCTCATTCCGTTATTGTCTCGCTATTCGCTTTCGCTAGAAGTGACGAAGTGTCAATTTTCCTCCCAGTCTTGGAATAGTCAGTGAGAAGTGAACATTGATTATCGAGAGAGTTCTGTTGTAAAGCTTAGTACAGTTGTTCGTTTTGTTGTTGAGTTTGAGTTTTTTATGTTTACAGTACTGTATTTATTTAAGTTGGTTTTATTTTAGGCCTCACTATTTTAACTATGTACTGTATTTAGGTACATATAACAATACAGTGTATAATGTTAACTGCTGGTTTTTATTATTGTATTATTTACATTACAAACTCGACTATATAAAGTATCCTGAAATAACCTTGTTCTCATTTTAAAACCCTCTATTCCTGGTAACTCGGCGATTTCGGAAACTCGGACCATTGCCGGTCCACATTAGGCCGAGTTTGTGGGACTCTACTGTACTAAGTATAAAAATAGTGATCACAACTAACAGTTTTTTTTTAGATTAGGGTCATTCCGTATGAAATCTAACAGTTTCATAAAACACCCTTTTTTTAAATTATTATTTAACTATGAACCCATTGGCCTCCCACTTACCAAAAGTATAAACTATTTATAGTATTTTTTTTAATTTTCAAAAATGCACTTTTTGAGAAAATCCAAATTTTGAATTTGATGTCTTAAAAAACTTTTTATAACTAAATATGTTGTGTTGTACATCAAAAGAAAGAGCATTTAAAACTGAGTAAAATGACACCACTCCCATCTCTCTAGCTCAATTAGGAGAAAAGCTATGGTGATTTCAAAATATGTCGTTTACCTTTTTTTGGCGGATTTTGGGAAACTTTACATAGCCGTAATTTTGAAACCGTTTGAGATATTTGAAAAAATTTGGCATTTTTCTTAATCTCTATGAGGACAAACTTTGTACCAAATTTCATCAAATTCTGAGGTGGTCAGGTTTATACCCTGTGTTGATTTGATATGGAATGACCCATTAGGTAAAAGCAAACAAAAGGCCTACTGTATCATAAGTCAAATATCTGGTGTTACATATTATATTGTTTCTTTTAGTTGATCATATAAAAATTTGTTTGAAATGTTGATTATGCATTATTTAAATATTAATGGTGAAATTACAACACATGTCGCAATTCAAATTATTGAGGTTGGTCGTGTCTATTTCAATCTCTGTCATACATTAGTTATGTATAGGTCACCGCTCAATCGTCATTTCTGTGAAAATATCAGAGTGTACAATGATCTGTTTGCATTGGCTTCGCCATGGGTCGCTGCCAGGGTTGGTGAGCGAAGCGAGTAGAGGCGGAGCACCATGTACAGTATAAATTGGATTGGAGGCAGTAACCTGCTAGTAATGAATACTTCCCGAAAAATAATGTTTTGCCTGGATAATGATTTTTGTTAAAAATATAAGTTTAACTGTACATTCATTTTAGTATCAGTTCATATAAAAAAACAATAATAATTTTAGGACACAGGCTTAAAAAAACATTTATGAGCACCCTGCATATTATAAAAGTAAGTTAAAAATTGTAAGTTTAAAATAAAATCTACTTTAAAATTAACAAACATTTAAAACTTGAAATTCAATCTTCTCATATCATTAAATAAAACAACAATAATTTAAAAATAAAACTTAACAGGAAAAACACAACAATTCTTATTTTAATTCTTTGGTGAAAATTAATCGTTGAAATAGGCTTACTTAGATCTTAAAATTGTATTGTCAAACTGCATTTTAACACTAGAACTACGGCTGTGGTACATTTGACTACTTACTCTCTAATTTTAAGGGCGATGGCATGTATATGTTTTTATTTTTCTGGCTCCAATAAACTTTTTAGTTACAATATTTAAATTTTTCAACCAAATCCAAAATCCAGCCAATGTTAGTTATGGTTACGTTTAACAAACTCGTTGCTATTGTAACAATTCAAAAGATGATTTTTCATCAATCCCATAATGATGCACCACAATGATTTAAAACCAAAGCTTAACTTATGAAATATGCAGTACTTTTAACGAATTTTAATCATGTACAGGCATGCTAAACAGCAATGTTTTGACTAATTTGTTTCCATATAACCATAAATAAACATTCAGAGTTAAAAAAAAAAACAACATTTCCTTTTTGATACATTCAATAAATACACATTGTTTTAGGCAGTTTGATCCAGCTGCAGTTCTCGTCTTAAAATATCATCTTATTTATTTATACTTTGTCTTATAGTTAATTTTTTATTACTTAACTTAATTTTTACAGAATGTAACTAAAAAACGTTGTGCAGTGAATAGTCAAAATATTAAATTTGACATTTTTGTCCTGGTTAGCGACTAAGCTCTTATCAGACACTTGTGGTCTAATGCACCAAAGTTACTCGCGTTTGTCTGTTTGGTTTCAACTTCTTGGTCAAATTAGTACCAATTGTGAGTTTATGCGAAAACAAGCAGACTACTGTGACTGTTTAAAGCGCTCAAAAATAATTTTATCTACTAAATAAATACTTAAATTACTTAACTATTTATAATAGAATGTAAAGCTCATAATTCAGGCAAACCTTTCCAAGTAATTTGAAGGTTAGTTTTATTTTATTTTAGACAAAGCGATAAAAACCAACCAAAATATGAATTCTATGATTTAACTCTAGTAACTGGTAGGTTAGGCAATTTATTGTGTTTTTATGTTTTCTCATTTTTCTAGAAAACGTTTAATCAAAGAACACCTAATCTAGCATTATCTTTAATTTGAGATTATTTGGTGAAAATATAGTGGTTTTAAAACAAATAGATCAAAGGATTTTGTAATTTTGAGGTTATGTTGACGGTGTAAATTTTGTTGTCATAGTTATATTATCTCCTTTGGTTAGAAGCTTACTTTTAAATAGGCCTATTGTATTTTTGAAATGGAAGAATTGAGTTAATCTACAATTAAACATTTAAGTGGCCGATATTGGTACATAAAGTTAATTGTGGATTAGCAGTTAATTAATGATCTAGAAAATAAAATTATAGAATTAACAAAAGTTTCGAGTTGCTGAAGCGAATTAAATTTGAGAAGGTAATCCAGAATTCCCGAAACTAAAGAACTGAAAAAGTGATTAGTAATCATCGGTAAAATTACACCTATGATAAAATGGTAGGCCTCAATAACTTTTCTCTACATTTGATGTTCAATGACCCTAGTTTTATAATTACATATTTCTTTATGTACATGCTTTAGATAGCAAACAATAACTTGAATGAGTAAAACTAATGTAAAACTACTGACATATAATTTATTGATTTCCATAGGAAAAATGACCTATTGAAGTGACTCTAATGGTGATATCTAAGGTCGGGAGTGGTCAATCAGCACCGATCATTAAAAATTGCTTTATGTGTTTGCATTTTAAGTCAGATTGGGTCCAAATTTAGTACACGTTAGTTTTCTAAGTTAATCGGATGAGTTCGTTAGCCAAAAAACTCCAACAACTGGAAGCACGTTTTTTGACCGGAAGTAAAAATGTTTTGAGAATAAAAAATCATTCTTTTAGAAGGTGGTATTTTCAAATTTAAACTATTCTTTGAGCCATAGCGCAATCGGTCAGCTGTTAAATGTTTTAGATAAAAACGGTGTTTTTTTTCTCTAATGTGTTATTTTTTGTTTACAAATGTGTTTGTGATCCTCTCACAACAGAGTAAGAACTAAGAGAGCTGCAGTTGAACAGAACCCTTTAAAACATACTGGTGAAGCCAATGGACACCACATGGAGACAATATAAAGTTTAACGCTTAGCATGCTGAGGCGTAAGCACCTCGGTTATTCCCCACCATTGTTTTTTCAGGTTTATAAAAAGCTATCAAAATAAGAATTTTTGTATGACTCTTACCTCATATGAATCATTGAACCATACTAAATTTAGCTGTTTATAAATAAAAAACAGGAAAAAAATAATTTTCAGCAATTCATAAATTATAATCTGAATTATAATTGAAAAAATTTTTATTACAAAAAAAAAAAAAATGTTTAACTTTAATTTCACTAACAATACTTGTTAAAAACTATTATTATAATATAAACACACAAAATCGTAGATTTTACTTGTTGAAACTATTTCTGAAACAACACCAAAAACTTGTAAGCAAACTCAAAAATTAGGCTGTATTTATTTACCATCTGAATTTTTGTTGTACTATTTATTGAACACGATTTACTGAACCCTGGTGGCCAAAAGTGAAACTAGAAACTGTAGATTCACATTCATAACCAACAAAATCCACATAAACATTTTAAAAGAGCATTTAATCACCAAATCTCATGTTAACAAGATATACTTGGAAAGATTCACCTGTTAGATATATATTTTTTAAATAACACATTATGTAAACAGCCTCCAAATATATACACATAAAGTAACAAACACTGAAGCATCGACATACTATAAATATGAAAATATCAAACAGCTTCTAAGAAGGCAAAGACTTAACTTAGAAAGTGCTTATGCGACAATATCAACAGCCTAACAAACACAAACACATGAGCAAAGTGTGGTTATACAATTTCAAGGCAAAAAGTGATTCAAACAGAAATTGAGCTTCATTTTATCGGTATAATTTCTAAACAAGTCATTCAAAGTAAAGATTCGGATAAATTTTTTAAATACAAGGGAATAGATTTTAAAGAAATATTACGTAAACATTTAAAGTTGGCCAGTTAACAACAAGGATTTTAATAAAGTAAGTGGTACATGTTATTACAAAAAATAAGGGTATACCACTTTCGGCCAACTATCTTAAGAACCATAAATAATAAATGATAAAATAGTCAGACGAATATTTTTTTTTTAAATTGACAACAAATGGAAACAGTTTTTGTAGCTATTTCCAAATACAACTTTTCTACCCAATCAATTGTACTGTTACATACTAGTATAGATATTCTAGTAAAAGGGCATTGTTTGCTGATTGGCATTGTTTAATTACAGTTCAACCTTGACTATACAAGATTCCAAATTATTCAAAGCTGTCACATGTTATTATTCACACTTATCGGCATGTTTTTGATCAATCAAACCGGAGAAGATGTCTTATCAATTGAGTGATCACAGATGAGTGTGGCTGACCAGGCTATACAAGTACACCGATGAAGTGTACTCAAGCCGAGGCGGTAATTCTTAAAAGTCAACTATAGTAAGTGAAAAGGAAGAATATTAATGTAAAAAAAACGGATTGAGTTGGTGTAAATGTTACCGAGGTTGAAGGTAACATTTTAAATTTAGTTACCATGGCTGCAAATTTGGCAATTGTTAGCGATATAAGAACACACTTAACTTGTTAATGATTAAGGATTATCAAAGATAAGCACCACTAAATCGAATAAAACAATTTTCTACTATCCCTTCTTTGTTATCCGTTGTGGAATAGTTTATTCCAAATACTTCATATTGAACACTCCTAAAATCTGCTATTTAAATTTTACCGCGCCTGACAATGATCAGCTTACGGTGACCAATCCACCGTAGTTTACTTACGGTGAGCAGATCACTGATCAGAGCGGAAGTAGTCGTCTGCTATTTCATTCACCAATGTCAGATCAGTTTGAGTTCAGGAACGATTCCTACCGATGTGCACTGATCAGTGCGGCTGAACTCAACCATTGATGTTCTGGTATCTGTAGAAACATGGTAAAAGCACGAAGCCGATGCACAACAATAAACTATAATAGACATTTTTAATCTGATGACTTGGTACTTGGCACAATGTTATGAAGTCTTGAAATATTTGAGGAGTATTACTCTTTTTAATGAATTTCCATAGGAAAGATGATCTAATGCACGCCGACCTAAGGTCGGGAGTGGTCAATGAGCACCGATCATGGTCCTTAGAACACGTTGGTTTTCTAAGTCGCTCGGATGAGTTCATTAGCCAAAAAAATCCAACAACCGGAAGCACTTTTTTTTTTAGATTTTTCATATCAGAATGAAACTTTTTTGAGGGTTTATCTAAAAAAAAATTAATACAGGAGATTACTCTGCAAATTTTTTTTATACGTTCTCCCAAAATCGACCAAAACGTAAAAATACCATAAAAGCACCCGGTTTAAATTAACGTAAGAAATTTGACTGTGGGGGAAGCTTCTGATCCGAGGCCGACGGCCACGATGCAAATTCGAAAAGCGAGTTTTTCCGCTAGAAGCGGAACGAAGAAGCAAATGAGCCTTCAGCGCAACTTTGTAAACAATAACATTTGGTCTACTGAAAAATAAATGAATTTTTCATAAAAAGGGTTATTTTTAGGCTAATTTTATAATGCCTCTCTTGTTGTAAAAATGATTATAATGCCATGCTAGTTTTACCACTGCCTTCTGTATCGTGTGAAATAGACACAGTTAACATTCTGTCAGATAATCAAGGCTGTACTGTATTCTCAATTGTTTGAAGTTTAAGAAAGATAGGTCAAATGAGCGAAGACAACTAGGTTTTACCTCTATAAGCAACACAGGAATAGCTTAGTTCCACTGATGAGAAAATATCCTATTGTATACATTTCTAGTAATTTAACTATCAAAACACTTACATATTAACAAGGTACAGAGCGACCATATCCAACTTTATCACTAGGGGAGGGGAGGAGAATCAGTCACCCAAACTCAGGTGATGAGATTTAATTAATTTTTTAGTTTTACTTATCTCGATTCAACCACAACTGATCTGTAACAGTATGTTTGTGTTGGAGCTATGACTTAAATAGATCTAATTATAATAAAATTCAAACTTGAACTGGACTTTGAGAAGGAATTGCTGTATAAATGTAAAGAGTTTCTCACAAAAAACTTTTAATAGTCAAACATGTCTTGATGGTCAAGTCATCATCATTAGAGACAGATATAGTTACACAATTATAACAAACTAGGGGAAACCCCTGCGTGCTTCTCACGCCAACCCCGTTGGAACCTTCTACACACATAATCATGTTATGTTTTCTTTATAATAAAGGTATGTGTAGGATTAATAATAACCCCAAAGCTAAGATTTTAAATAATGTTAAATGTTAAAATCAAATTATATTGTATATTTTATAACAGCAGTTATAATAAAGGTTAAAAGAACCAGCAAGGCTCAGGTCTACACTTTAATAAAAACCTAACCTAAAAGTTAAAAATATTTGCTTCAAAGTTTAAAATCAGCTGTTGATGCATATATTGGGGGCAAACAGCTGTTTTATCTGCTATTTTATTAAATTGGTTGCTATTGTGATACATGTAAATACATGTGTTGGTTTATCAGTCTAGGCCTAACCTAAGATATTTTCCTGACTAAATTTACCAATATTGAAATAACAAATGTGTTTATCAAAATGAATTATAGCCTATGTTGCTCAGGGATAGTGTAGCTTTTTATTAGTAAAAATATTTTTTCATTCGGTTGAGTAGTTCCAGAGATAACCCCCTACATACAAACAAACAAATTTTACCTCTTTATAATATTAGTAAAGGATGATGATGACTCGATCATTGAAATGCGTTTGACTATTAAAAGTATTTGTGAGGAACTCTGTACATTTAATTATTTATATACCAGGGTAGACTCAGAAGAACCCGACCTGACATACAGATGGCGGTTGTTGTTTGAAAAGAATTACTAAGGTCGAAGTACTTTTAAAATTAACTTAATTAAGATTAACTTCAAAAATTCTACCCTAGCCTAGATTAATATGTTAAGGTCATATTTACAACTTTGCTGAACACTAATGCTCAAAACCATCGAAAAGCCTAAGGACTTCTATAATTTGGACAAACTTGAATAAATCTTTTTTGTTGCCATGACAACCAAAACTAAATACACAGTTAATACTTGCATTACCGCAGTCCAAGTTTATTTTAGAACGTTGACAACATAACAAACATAACAATTAATTATTGAAATATAAATTCATAACACAAAGATAAACAATCTTACAAACTAAACTGTTTAACAATAAAGAAGTGTTATAAAATTACAAAATAATGGCATATAAATAAACATGGCATTGATTCGTTGTTATTCGTTACATTGTGCCAATTAAATAAAGCAGGGGGCCAACGCCCTCTATATCACAAGATATCAAAACAAAGAAACTTACATGGTCCCAAGATTCTTAACAAAATAAAGATCTTTTGAAAAAACATTTAAGTACTTTAATAAATTAAATAACAATAAGTACACGAATAAATACTACAGTGTGAGCGAAACGTGAAGCAACTATGAACCGCTGAAATAAGAAATTAACTTTAAGTGGGAACTAATTGGTTTTGTAGCCATGTAACGTGAAAAATCACATTTTGTTTGTCAATGGTAGGCGTGCCTGTAAGAAGACTTATGCGTTTATAGAGCTGGGTCGAATCTGAACCCAGTTTGTAATCAGTCATACCCTAATAGAATAGTGGCAATGCAGTGGGGAGGAAGAAAACAGAAACAGAGGGCACAAAAGAAGAAGTAAAAGACTATGAGGTTTAAAATATTATTGACGTGAAAAAGAAAAGAGTTGGTAAGCAAGAGTTCTTGATCCGGTGGAAAGGCTATTCAGCTAAAGACGATACCAGGGAACCCGAAGATAATCTCGAGTGTGAAAATTTAATAAAAGAATTTTTGGAGAGTCAAGAAGCGGCAAAAAGTGAAAGTGCCAAAACGGCCAAGAAAGGAGCCGGAAAGAAAAAAAAAAAATACCACCGAGGCCGAAGAGAATGGCGATACCAAAATAATGAAAAGGGGAGCAGCTAAGAAAAAGGACATAACTGATGAGGTTGAAGAGAATGGCGATGCCAAACCAACAAATCCACACATTCAAAATTTTTACCGAAAGGAAATTTCACCAGAAATAAAACTAAAATTAGCCAGAAAACGAATTTGAATCAAACAGGAAAAGCGATCTTCAAAATTTAATTCTTATCATAAATACAGTACATTCCAAATAGATCCTCTATTTAAATGAATTTGAAAAAAAACATGGTAGAACTAGCGCAAAAGATCAGCTCAAACAGAACAATATATCACATAACAATAAAAAACTTTTCCAATACTACAAAACATGTTGACGCCTGCTTAGCTGTAAGTGAAATTACATTCTGAAGATACATTTTTTGCATGTATGGTGATCTACACATGTCGAGTAACATTTCGCCCACTCTGTAGAATAACATTTTATATAAGCAAATACAAAAACATAATTAAATATTAATAGCGATATAAATTTGTGACTGTACATTAAAAAAATATTTACAAAAGTTCTACAAATAAAAGACACCTTAACCGTTACTTAATTGTTAACACAGCGTTAACTATAGATATGTTACAATCACATTTAAATACGTGGTTAATATTAACATCATAGCTGTTAATTGTTCAATAAAATACCATTAACAGCATTGTGCTTTACATTAAAGAGAGATGACAAATAATCTACCAAGTTTTAGAAAGTTAAGAATAAAGAAATTTTTCCGAAGAATTCTTGTTCGCTAATAAAACTTTCTAAAGTTTGATAGACTAGTTACTGGTCTCTAAGTTCAAGCATTATGAAAATTGTAGCGTTTTCGTTGTTTTGAATTGTTTAAATTTGTAAAAAAATGAATTAAAACGATGGCAAGGCAAGTTGAGCTATTAGAAATACCTCAAACACTGTAATTACTTCCCAAGCTAATACACGGAGCTAAAATTAAATTTAATTTTCGTACACAATAAAAAAAAGGAATTTTAAATTTTGTAAAAGTACCTGTTACTCGCAAGATAACAGTATCACTTAAAAAGTATCAGTGACGACGAGATTGTTATTTTAAAAGTATCGGTGCCTCACAAAATTATTATTTAAAAAGCACTTGTGACTTGCAAGATCATCTTAAAGTACTCCCAAATTATTAAAAAAAAATATTTGTGAATTGTAAGGTTGTTAATCTTAAAAGTACTGATAACAAATGCATATTATAGAATTATTTATTTTAAACTTATAAATGCTGTAGGTGTGATTTGTAAGATTTTTTAAAATTTTAGTGATACATGTGTGATTTGCAAGATTACTAATTTTATTTTTTGTAGTACCAGTGTAATGGTTGTGATTTGCGAGATCACTGGCTTTTAAAATGTCGGCTAAGATTCAGAAGATTGTTTAATTTAAAGACAACGGCATTATAAAAATGACGAGTCGTTCAGTTCCAAACACATGCAAAATTTCAAACGCAACAATTTCATGTACAAAAAATATTTTACTGTAGTCAACCACAGTAAATTTTTCTCGTCAAAATTATGGACAAAATTCATCCAAATCATTTGATCACTATACAAAGAAGTTGTATTGAACATTATAATCACATTACCCTGAAAAGTTCTAAGCAATATTTGTACCTGATTTACCTAGACAAATTTTGTGAATAGTCGTTTGGAGTTTCCTGCGGTTGTGACAGTTCCGGTACGATCCTGTAGAGTGGAGAACTGCGCAGAAGGACGTTAGCCGCGTCCCAACGGCCTAACTGCATTAGTTTGCGGATCAATGTACCTGTGGAGGAAATGAAAAATATTTGTTCTGCTAGGCAAAGATGGAAATACAACTCATTTGTTTTTAACTGTGTTGTTTCGGCAACCGTACCATAAAGTTAATAAAAAAAACGCAGAATGGCCTGCTTTTGCTTATCAGGGAACCCATATGGGTTCCTAGGGAAAAATTCTAGGACTTCTGCTTCTCCAACTAGTCATTAAATCAGAAGCAAAGCAGCAAAAGGGATATTGTAGGACTAGTAGAAATGCCGAAGGTCATAAAGCCATCTACCGGCCACATCCGTTCTATGTAGTTATAGAGAAAATGGAGGTATTTAAATATCTGGTTTTCTACACACATGGCAGGCAACGGCAGGTATGTCCAGAGAATCCCTGTTGAGGTACTCGACCTGCTTAAATCTTTTACAAAGACAACAGAATAAAATATTAAGATAGTAAATTTAACTTTTGTAATAATCGATTAAATTTGGAACAGCTCTTTTCACTTGAATGTATAAAATAGCTTTATAACGCATTAAAAATAAATTCTCAAACACAATTAGTATTACTAGAAGTAAGCTAACCCCTAACGTAGATAAAATAAAACCTGAACACAAAATCTCACAATAAATACGTTTACTAACCTCAAACGCGTTTCAACGACAATGTCGCCATCCTCAGTGATGCACGGGCTACAGTAACCAAACTATAACTGATCTAACAGTGTGACAACGCACCGTATAAATACCTAACCAGAAGAGGCGTACCCTACAGGGGGCGTGTCATAACCTATGCTAAGGCGTTAACCACCGCCTACCGTTTATCAAATATCTTAACAATATAACTTAAATAAGATTGCTAAACTAATATTAATATTTAACAAAACATAGCATTATTACATTAATAAAGAATTCTGTAAAGGACCTAATTCATTATTCACAATTATGTTACGGTATTTGTTAATATAAAAAGTTTCTCAAGCGTCCAATGTGTTGGGTTTAGTTACATGTTTTAACAGTTTAGAATTTTCTATTTTAAAATGATGATTTTCATCTAAACAATGCTTAGCCATAGCAGATTTATCAGGCCTATTATATTTTAAATGAGAAAAGTGTTCTTTACCTCGTATCTTCATGCTTCTTATGGTTTGACCTATATACTTTTTTATAACCCCTAACGCATAGGTTCAAAATAGTTAGTATGAAGAACCGTTTTATAAGAGCAATTTAAATTTCAACATATAACAGTATGTTGATTTAACTAAAATACTTTAATTATGTTCTGTCACAAAATATTATATAAGGATGTTCACTTGTTATGAAAGTATTTTTCTGCAAAATTTTAATTTATTGTTTGTATTTTGGTTTTTTTTAGTTCTAAGGTTTTGTAACCAAGAAAACTTTTGTAACTCACGTACACGTACCTGTATGGGATTTATCTAATAATTCTTGCAAATATTATATATCTGTATAGATTGGTTAAATAAATACAACTATACATATTATTTATTTGTTAATTGTAATAATTATAGTCTCTAGTTTTACTTTACCTTTTATGTTGTAAGATTGTTGAATTAAGGTTAAATAAAGAAATAAAAAAAGAGTTAAACTAAAGCTTCTAGATTAAAAGTAAAGGGTAGGGAAAATGCATAAGACATGAGTCGGTTCAATATTTTCATAAAGGCAGACAAAATTTTAAAAGTAAATTTCATTATTAATTTGAATAAATGTAAAAGGCAGACAAGTATTAAAAGTAATTATTATATTCAATCTATATGTGAGTTTAAAGAATAGACAGTTTATGCAATGACTTTAAGACGCGGAAAGTATAGGCTACGAGTTGTAACGGATGGTTACAAAATGTAAAAATAAAATAGCTGCTTTGTTTTATCAGCCCCACGTTGGGAAAGCCATTTTGTAACTTAAGGTTACAAAAAATAAAATAAAATGTTAATTATACTGTGTTAAAAAAAAATGGGGTTCGATAAAAAGTTCAAAGATAAAAAAAAATATGTTTTAAATCAAAATAAAATTGCTATATGTGGATTATCTAATAACCATTAATATCTCTTCAACCTCCTTTACCTATTTACCTTAAAAAACAAAAATCGTCGCTCATGTACCACTTAAAATTGCTTATGCACCTCCTAGGCCTATTGCCTCACTACAATAATAATCATCACCCACCTTAACTCTTCATAACATCTTTCTTTCAACTTCAACGTAGAACAATATTAATATTTCACCTTACTTCAACTCATCTTATTATTATAACCTTAAAACTCACCTTACTTAAATTCACCTTAAAAATCACCTTCACTTGACTCCCATAATCTCAATAATAAAAAAAATAATCATGATAGTTTGCGATAATCCACATATAACCTCACTCATGCTCTGTTTGCATATATTTATTTATAATTACTAATCATTGAAAAATACTTGTTAATTAATTCTATTTTCTTAGGGGTGGGAACTTGGCTAATTAAAGTATTGACTAAATGGACACACGTGGCTATATAAAGAAATTCAAGGCATCGTGGCAGCAACTATTCGTTTACTCTGACATAATTAAAGAATGCTGATTTACAAAGAAATACATCAAGACTACAAAAAACAAACAACAAATCATTTATATATAAATATGTACAAGTTACAATTAGGCCCTAGTTCACCTATCGTATGACGCAATAGCTAAGAAAATTGAAGCTAAGTTATTTCTCAAAAAATTGTAAAACTCTATAATGCAGACCTCTAAAGTTAAAACTAATGGCCATATTTACTCACGATACCAGTTGTTTTTGTAATTTAACTTTGTTTTGCACTGACTCTATTTGATTTAGCTAGCTTATATCCATAGCGTTAGTCCGGTCACATGGCGGCTTTTTATAACTTCACTTTCCAGGAAAAGTACACAACAGATTTTAGTTTCTAAGTTTTCACCAACTTTCAAGCACTTCTACTTCAGTTTAATGCAACATTTGTTGCGGTTTTAAGGAAAATATAACATTTACGACGACTTTTCACCACCACCGTCCAATTACTTGAACAGTTCGTTACGCCATTTTGATAGAAGACCCTGCTACAAATACGTTCCGATTCGTCCCCAGTAAGAAGCAATACGTCTCACAACGTTCCAATTCTTGTGACATCTGTGTTCTTTTGCATACATAGATTGATCCTCTCTCTCTCTTCCAACTGCTTTCATGATCACTGTACACACTATCATATTAAGTTTTTTAATTCATATTACAATGTGCCATGTACTGTTGTTATATTCCTTTTATTTTTATTATTATTTATTTATTTACCGAACTGTTTATAGTCTTAAATACCGCTTCATATTATTTGCTTATAACGCACCACTCGTTGAAATAAAGTTTCTGAACAACTCCACCCTTTACACACGCTTATATTTTAATATATACTTTTTAAGTCTGCTTTTGTATTTCCTATTTTTACAGTCTGCTTTTACATTTTATTATTTGTTTATTAAAGAAAAAATGATTCTACTGTAATTATTTTGCGTCATTAAGAAATGTAATTATATGAAAAAATTAAATGATTAATACTATTTATATATTGCGTCATTATTTTTCTTTAGACCAAATCTCTGTTCCTTTAGTCACTATAGGAAACAGCTGACTCTTTCTTATTTTATTAATTTCTCTGTGACATGGACATAAGTGTTACAGAGTTTCGAGACGCATTTAGAAAAATAACGTCTACACCAGTCTAGACGAGATAAGAAGCGAGAACACCTGCAAGCTATTTCCTAGAAAAATGGTTTACGTGCGTTTCAACATGCAAGATCCAGAAAGAACGCATAGCTAGCATCCAAAAGATCTGATGCAACTTTGAACATCTGTGTCGTCAGACGTTTCCGATTGGTTGAGAGAAAATAGACGCCGGCTGAATGTAGCGGTGCAAAAAGACGCTAAAGTCACTTGTCAACTAGAGTCCAAGCGGTGAACATGCTTGAAGTGTTGCGCGCTGCGCATTAATAAAAAGTTTAAATATGTAACATTTATTGTCAATCAAGTCGTAAAGGGTGTTTTTTGTGAGTTATTGAAGAACTGATTTGAATTCTTACGAGAACTAATAACTATCATCAACAATGGTGTGCACTACGATCGGCGAACTTTTCAAGTTTCTTACATAAATAATGTGATAGTAATTCGAACATGAACTAGCTACGAAAGTGTTGCGCAGCGAGTGGGGTTTTCTTTTTTAAATTAATTAGTTTATGTGTCTGCCTTTTACGTAAGTATTAAATATCTATATGTACCATATATTTTTTTTTAATTTAAATTGATTTATGTTATTTGTTTGGCTACATTTTTAGTCAAAGTGATTTATAAGATTGTAAAAATTCTTTTTGTAACTCGATATAAAAAAGAAAACAACATGCAGGGCTAAAGCGGCCAATAAAAAAATCAGTTGTTATGTGAACCATTATAGTTTAATTTCACTATCATATATTCCAGCGAGTACTTGTTCAGGAACTCCACGATCCTGAGTTGTAAGTTGTAAAAAGACAACAGGTAAAGAAAACTAGTATAGGCTTAACCTAAAAACAATATTTTATTAATTATTTTTAACAAGTTATATTAAATTCATTTTTCATTTTATATTTTTATAACGCCTAACGTTATAATGTGGCTACATGTTTCACTGCCACAGGCAGCATCATCAGGCCAGCTATCTATGTCCACTCAAACATTCACAACACTTAACATATATTTTTTTGTACATTGGTCGTACACGTCACACAAATATCAAATGTCAAAACAATAATAATTTAATTTTGCACTAGAGAGGTACCTCATTCTAGTGTGTCACTTCCTACAAGACTGATTTGGAAAGGTAAAGGAATCTGTTCAATTTTTATCAGATTCTTCTACCTTGTGCCCTACTAGATTTTCTTATGTCTCTTTGATTCTATGTTGTTGGCAATATATCAGATCATACAGGCAATTGGAAGCAAAATTAAATGTTTAATTCAAGATTTTTTCTGGATTGCTTTTGTGGTGTTTATAAATCTCATATTCTTCAATGACGTTCATGGTGTGACTGTATCCTGTATGCTGGTGTAAGAATGTTGGTTATCAATTAAATGGTCTGTGAATGCGTAGTTTGTAGCATTATTTCTTCGGCTGCTAGGTACATGCTCTTTAAATCTTTCTCTAAATGTTCTGCCAGTTTGCCCAATGGCAGTTTGTCCAACTACTTATCAAAATCACTGCAATTTAGTTTGTGTATGCTACTATTCTTGTAAAGGTCTTGGTTATTTTTTGTGTAGTTGAAATATTGTGATAAACTGTTTCTTGTTCTGTAGGCTATGTTGTAGTTGTAACTTGAAAGAGTAGCACACTTGTTGATCAAAAATTGGTGTGTATTGCATTGGAATGTATTTTATCTTTTTGTTGCTGTTATTGCAGTGTAGAGGTTTGCTTTGGTTTTCAAGTTTTTTTCTGTATTTTATGTACGAGTTCGTCCACCATTGAAGATTTATAACCATTGTTTTGCGCTATATGTTTGATAATTGCCATTTCATTGTTTAGGTCATCTGGTTGCATGGGTATGGTTAGGGCTCCGTATATCATGCTATTGTATGCTGCTATTTTGTGTGATTGTGCATGGTTCGAGGATGCGTTTATATTATGACTGGTTTGTGTTGGCTTTCTATATATTTTAAAGTTGTGTTTATTATCTATTTTAGTGATGGTTAGGTCTAAATAATTTATGCTATTGTCGGTTTCTATTTCTGATGTGACCTTGAGGCTTGGGTGAATTTTATTTATATATTTGTTGAAGATGTCAATTTGTCTTGTTGAACCACTGAATAGGCATAACATATCATCAACATATCTGTGATAGTATATGAGATTTTTCCTGAATTGGTTGTTTACATTCATTATGTGTTTGTTCTCAATGTCATTAACATAAATAAAAATAAAACTTATCCAAGGATAAACAGCGTGTTGTGATTAAGTAATTTCATTAAGTTCACCATGTTGCCAGGAGTTTTGGATTGAGAGGCTATTCAAGTAAGCTTGTACTCATATAAAAGTAACAGTTATAACAGATTAAACATTCTGGTAATACAGCAAGGCAGTAGAGACTTCAAAGCACATCTTACTGTCATGTAAGGCTATAGAAGGAAGGTGTACATTGATATTTGTGAGTGCGAGGCCCTCAAGGAGGATGAGTCTAGCATGGTGAGGAAGAAAACACCTAAGACTAGACTTACGGGACACTAGCCCATGGAGTGCACAATAAGCCTAATTGCCTAAAGTGCTTTGAGTTTTGGATCAGATGTTATTTTATTTGGTTTAAACCCCGATTTAATATGTCTTAACAATATCTGCGTAAAATCCTACCTTAAAGTATACTACATGAAAAGAGCTTGCTTACCTAGAGAAGACTTCTCGGCAGACCACAAATCCAACAGATTGGCAGTGTGACTTCCGTCAGTGCCTTCTATAGCAGATAACTTTTCCTGAAGTCCTAACTGAACTGTAAGTAGACACCAGTCTTTACCATGAGGATCTGGAGGGTCAAGGAGAGTGCAGAGCTGCTGCCTGCAGACAGTGCTAAGACATCCGACAGACAGCTCATCCGCTGGGAGGATCAACTCTCGTACCTGTTACATAGTGAACTTAGTAAAATCAGTTTTACAAATAATAGCTTTGTCATGTTATATATGAATTGCACAGAGCTAATATACTGTTAAATTTTATTAAGCGGAAGTATTTGAAAAAAGAAATGAAACATCTTTAACAAACCTACCTCATTAGAACCAAATGCAATCAGATCAAACAAAGATTCGTAACACCCAGCGAGAGGGTTGTGCACTTTTGTATCAAGGCGGGTTTCTTCCAACATGGCCTTCATCAGTTTGTCAGGGGGAAAGCAGTAAGCTGCGATACAATGACCACGCAAATCTTCAACGCTGAGAATATGTTTCTCTATGGCAAGCCCTGGACACATCTCTACAAGCACCTGTATTAATAAACAATCCTAAGTGTTTTGCAATATTTAAAAAAAATGGCCTGATAGAGAATAAATAAATTTAGTCTTTATAACAGTAATAATTGTGAAAAAGCATGGAAATTTACTTTTACGCTCGTCCAGCTTTTGGATAAAGTCCAGTTGTTATGCGATAATGTAGGTCTATAACTCAAAATAACCGTCAAATTTTGATTAATTTAGACATTGGCAGGGGTGACCTAATACAAATAGTCATACCGTACTCTTAACCCATGCTGTTGAGTGATTAATACAAGACATGTTTCCGGCCAGTGCGGTCAAAATTTAAATGTTGATTGTTGTGTTGCATTGTGTGTGTACATTTGTGTTGTATATCACCAAAGTTCACATGAACGAGTAAGTATTTTATGGATCTGCAGATGACTTTCAAGTAAAGTTTAAACCGGTTCCGTCATCCAAACAAAGGAACTGTAAAAGACTGTAAAGGTACGTAACCTAGTTCATTATAAAAAAAAACTGCTCATAACGGGCAAAAGTTAACGGTAGAACCTCGATAATTCGAGCTAATTGGGGCTGTCTGTACCTCGAACTATAAAAAACTCGGAATACGCGGAGAAATTGTCAAAAATAAAGAATAATATATTTTTTAATGTTTTAATTAGAACATTTAATAGTAGAATTTTTTCCGATTGTATCTCTATTACGGCGCCATTCCCCTACAGATACTTCACCGACACTTTACTCAGCTGCAAGTTTCTTCAAGGTTTCACAATAGTATAGTCTTTTCAAGGCCTCTAATTTTTTTAATTGGCATAAACTTTCTTTCGGCTTTTCCGCTCATCGTTATAAAAACGCAATCAAAATTAAAACTTCCAAAACTTTTAACAAAAACAGTAAAGCATGCACTAATTGATAACGTTACAAAACTCCGATAAGCGTAGCACGCGTACTTCCGTGGGAACTGAAAGTTTACTATTGAAATTGAACTATTTTTAGAATAACAAGAGGGGGAAGACAGTCATGTAGAGCTGACATGAGATATAAGCGGCGTCGGCTAGACCCAATGTTGATTCATTTCCTAGCTGCGAGTGGTGGGGTGTCGCCAAGCCCACCAAGTGAACATATCAACACAAGCCAACCACTTCGATCGCTTGTCACTTTCAAAAGACTAGTTGACATTTTAAACGTACAATGGGGCGGCAGTAACAAAGTAATTTTGAAGTCGCGCTAAAATCGATCTTTTAAAAGCTTTAAAATAGTAAAAAAGCTGATTTAATTTTGCAAACACAGCTCGAAATACCCGGACCCTCGAACTACTGCGACTCGAATTATCGAGGTTCTACTGTAGATCCACAATCCAGCTGATTTAAAGTTTGATTGCTAACTTACGGATTTAAAGATGAAAGCATAAAAAAAGAAGCCATAAATTCTAACTTACAGTTTCTAATCACATATTGTTTCCATATTGTTAACATATATAAGTTTCTAACATCAATTAATTTGTTGTGCATAACAGAACTATTAGCTGGAGTATGGATGTATACTTTGCACCTCCCAAAATACAATACAGGTCCTAAATTAAAGCACATACAGTGAACAAATTTTACAAAATGAAATGTAATTTCATAAAATACTCATTTGTTTTGGGATATGTAGGTAGTCAAGGTTGAAGGTTGAGCACCTTACTTGAAGTACATTACTTGGAGTATATTTCTTGAACATACTTGAACCAGTCAAAATAGAAATAGTATCAACCAGGCATTAGTTAATTGGCATTTGTGAATTGCGTTTTTATTTTTATTTACATGTAACTATGTACAGTTTCCAAGATTAAAAAACAATTGTATTACGATTTTAAATAGTGCCAGTTCAGTAATAATTTATTTTAAAATTACTGTTAATCAAGTCATATTTTTTTTCTACAGTTTGATTTCCAAAAGTATAAATTGACAAGGTAAAAGAAATGTTCTGGATTAAGAAGAAGAAGCCATAGAAGTTTTTTTTTCCTTTTAAAATTACAAAAACAATAATACATTTAACGCTATTAAATTACATTTTTTGGAAACCCTTGGAACTTAGCAGACAAGCCTTTGTTATCGAAAACGATTTTAAATCGGATCTAATTTTGGTACAAACTTCATTAAAAAAGCTATACATAATTCGCAAGACCAAGGAAATTATTAAATCTTACAGAAAACATAGCTACAGTAGAACCACAGTTATCCGAGCCCCAACTAATCGAGTTCTTGGTTAACCGAGGTAGTAAAAAAAATAAAAAAAAAGGTTGGTTTGGGGTAGACGCATGCGTTAAAGTAACCGTGCAAAGTGAAATCCGCATATGGGGCCAACTCTACTGTACTGTACTTATATTAGTCACATAAAGTTTCGTCAAAAATGGTTCCGGTAAATAAAAATTTTTAATCATTATTAAATACAGTACTGTACAATACAATAATTCCAATGCTTTGCTAATCATCAACAGGATTACGATTTTTACGTTTTAAGGTATTTTGACCGATACTAGTACAGTACTGCTTATTCAAGAGAATAATAGATTTTCTAAATAAATAACATAATTCATTTATTTATAAGTAGTGAACTAAATAAACAATCAAACAAATGACTTGAATAACTAATACAGTAGAGCGTCAAAAATCCGAACTAATTGGGACCGAGGGGGGTTCGGATTATCAATTTGTTCGGATTTTTGAAAACTACCAAGAAAATGCCATTTAGGCTAAAATATATGCCCTTTAATCGATTAAAGTGGTTAAACAGTACAAGCAGTAATGTAATTACAATACAGTATGTAAGACTACTTACATATTATGATTTAGAAAAACCTGCACGTACACAGTAGGGTCAACATTATTACACTTGTACAGTAACTCTCAATTACAGTACAGTACATAATTAAAAGATCACTTCTACATATTAGTTAACACAAACTAAAAATAAAAAAATACTGTAGGACTACAGTACACTACTGTATGTACGACCTTTGATTATGGATCAAGGGTACGACACACTGTTGATAACACAAAGAGAAATGAATAAACTTTCTGTATGTTTACTGCTAGCGCTAAAGCAGCTTATTAGCGTGACAGTGAAAATACTGTCAGCCAGTCTGTAGTGAAGGCGTGTGAGAGCAGGTATTAAGAAGTGTTTAAAAAGACATAATAATGTCAAACCGCGATGAAGATTTTTGTGAAATTTTTAACGACGCAATAATTGGAATTTGCGAAAACGAAAACGAAATTTTTGCAGGGGCTGTCTCAGAACGCGTTCGGATTTTTGACGTTCGGATTATCAACGCTCTACTGTAATATTAATCGGATAATTGGATACACTTAGTAGCTTAGTAAGACTAGACAAACGTCTGTGATTGTTGTTTACACGATGGTGATGTCATCATTCCTTATCTTGCACCTGCTTCCTGCTTCTATTGTAACTAACTTCTACCCGACCCAGCTTAACCCCCTCTCATACTTCTCCTTTAGTTTTTATGAATACTAGTTTGATTCAAGTAAACCCTCGCTCTTAAAACATTGCGTGTGTCTTACTGCATATTGTTTGCTTAGTTTTCAAGCGAGCGAGTTCCGTTACACAGAAAACACTTATGGACTTCTTAAAATTTTTTTTTTTATGGAACATGAACTGCAGCCAATGAATGTGTTTTTATCATTTTATATTTGTATTTTATTTTCATTTGACGTTTTGCTAATCATCAATACAATTTTGTTAATGCTTTTTCACTAAATGACATGTTGTTCAATAAAACTCAAACTCACTGTGTTATGGCAATATGCAGTGTAAACCAGTTAAAACCGGTAGTGTAAAAATAGATACGGTGCACAAGGGAGTGAGTTCCATTAAACAGAAAGCACTTATGGACTTCTTTAAGAAATACATTTTTTATCTGGAACATGTATGTCTTTCATTTTGTATTTTATTTTTATTTGGACTTTAGTTTTTCATTTGATAATACAGTAGATGCTTTTTTTCACATCTTTGATCACGTTTTCATTGATTTCACCAGTTTCCCGTACATTTCTCTCTTGATTTTTGACAGAGTCCATGATATCCGAGTTTTCGCTTATCCGAGGTACCCTTGGTCCACATTACCTTGACTCTTCTGTACCTTAAACTTAAATTAGCCTGTTTGAAAATTATTAAACTATATAATGGTACAAATTACCATTACTAATCTATATAAATAAAAATGTAAATGTTCGTTTGTTCAAAATCTTAAATCTCCGAAAGTTCTTCACCGATTGATTTGAAATTTTGACACAATGTTGCATAGGAATACACAAGCGTTTTTATATATTTTTTAAGTAGCCCCATCTGTTGGACTTAAAACCAACACAGTCCAATTATATTATACTAAATATTTTTTAGCAATGTGATCACCATACGAATAATCTATAAATATGTTTATTGGTAATTGCTCTAATGTTTCCATTAACAGCTGATTTCGAACTTTGAAACAATTATTTGCTCGAAGTAAATCTAACGTTTAGGTAAAGGCTTCATGCTTAAATAGGCAAAGCCTTGGTTTATTTTAAACCAAAAAGCCAATCGGCAAAGAAAAAAAAAAAACTTTTAGGTTAGGTTTTTGTAAACGGTGCCATCTGTTGCACCTGAGCCTTGCTGGTTATTTTATCCTTTATTATAATTGCTGTTATAAAATATACAAAATAATTTGATTTGGACATTAAACATTATTTACCATCCAAGTGTTGAGGCTATTATTAGTCATACACCTTTATTAAAAATAAAACATATCATATGTGTGTAGAAGGTTCCAACGGGGTTGGCGTGTGGAGCACGCAGAGGACTCCCCTAGTTTAATAATAAAATACCAGTTTAAAGAAAATTGACAAGTCCAAATACAACTAAAGTTAGTTAACAACTAAATGTAATATATTCAGTTTTATGCAATTTAGCGTCTATTCACAAATAGCCTATATATCTTAAACTAGGGGCTCTGCCCCTGGACGCTTCGCGGCCCAACCCCGCCTTGACCTTCGGCCTCAGATGGCTGCTTCGCTTCGCTCGCAGATGGAAAATTCGCTAAAGAATCTCGTTAATCTTTGGCTCGTTTGTACATAGGTGACCGAGCATAAATCAGCTGTTTTATTTGGCAGCTGACTCAAACTCATTAAACATTATCTCCATAAGATTAACATGGGAAATTTGAAGGATTGTATGCCGGAGCTCCTTCTCGGGTGAATAGTGGCTGAACGGATGATTGGATCTTGAATCTGATGGAAAATCTCTCGTTTGAAATTAAATTTTCTACAACTTTTGTATTTAACATTTTTTTCTATTTCTTACCGTTTTCTTACAAAACGCTATCAGAGTAAAACAATAAAAAAATTGAATAAATCTTTCCCGCCCAAAAGGTGCTTTAAAAATTAAAAATGTTAACTTTTAGCAATTTTTCTGAAAGTTTCTTGTCAAGAGCTTTAATTCAAGTATGAGGTCGAGGGGGGTACGATTATGGGAAATGCCTCATAGTTTATGTCAGTGAATCGGTGAACCCGTCTAGCTTTAAAAATGGGCGGAGCCTCCCTTCTCAGATGAATAGAGTGGCTAAATGGATGATTGGATCTTGAATCTGATGAAAAATGGTTAGTTTGAAATTTAATTTTCGACAACTTTTGTATTTAACATTTTTTTCTATCTCTTACCGCTTTCTTACTAAACGCGCTCAAAGTGGAAAAATGGAAAAATGAAAATATTGAAAAATCGAAAAATCTTTCACGTCCAAAAGGTGCTTCCAAAATAAAAAAAATGTTCAATTCTGACAATTTTCCCAGAAGTTTCTCGTCGAGAGCTTTAATTCAAGTATGAGGTCGAGGGGGTATGATTACGGGAAGTGCCTCATAGTTTATGTCAGTGAATCAGTGAACCCGTCTAGCTATAAAGACGTTGGGCGGAGCCTCCCTTCTCGGATGAATAGTGGCTAAATGGATGATTGGATTTTGAATCCGACGGAAAATCTCTGGTTTGAAATTTAATTTTCTACAACTTTTGTGTTTAACATTTTTTGCTATCTGTTACAGTTTTCTTACAAAATCGAAAAAATCTTTTCCACCCAAAAGGCCCATCCAAAATTAAAAAATGTTAAATTCTGGCAATTTTTCCAAAAGTTTCTCGTCGAGAACTTTAATTCAAGTATAAGGTTGAGGGGGGTCCGATTACGGGAAATGCCTAGTAATTAATGTCAGTGAATCAGTGTTACCGTCTAGCTTTATATAAGTAGATGTAATACCAACCCAAATAAGTATCAATTAATACAAAAAAACCATTCAAAATTCAGGACGCACGCTTAAAGAAGGAAATCTAGGACCATTAGGTGAAGAACTCAAATTTGATTACGATTGGAATGTTTTTCAAAATTAAACCTATTTATGAATGAGATTGTATATATATATATATATATATATATATATGAATGAAAAGACAAAACCATCTCATGTATGTAGCCTAAAACACATTCAATTAAACAATTAAAAAAAATTATGTGTAGATCATATCAAATTGTTTACAAATTCAATTATTAAAAAAGGCAACCAATAGAAAACTGTATGATTACCACAATACTAATGTAGAAATATTAATTTAAGATGACATGTTAGTGTAATTTAGTAACATGTAAGTAAATTAGGATATTTTGAAAATAACCTTGAACCCAAAAGCCAGAGTACGGGGTACGCGGTGTTTTTAAATAGTAAATTAGAATAAAGTAAAGAATTAAGTTATTACATAGCAAATATTTATTTTCAAATTAAATTTCAATATCAACTTTGATTCAAATAAATAATGCTGATGTCAGAAGAGTCGTGGGATAGCCCAACCAATAAGAACAAAACCAGGTCAAGTTAATTCAACATTATATCAACAGGGCCCGTCACTAGTGATGTCATCAACAACCAATCAGGAGCCAGGAATGTCTGACTCAACCCAAGCCACGCTAAGAATAAGGAGAAGCCTAAAGAGATAGTGTCTGTAAGCAGTTGGAAAAGTGACGCCAAGCTGGCAAGTTGTGTTATTGTGATGTGCGCGACTTTACTAAAAAGTACAGTGTTATATTCGATTATAAAAGTTTGTGATCAGCAGAACTCGTAAGTTATCCTAAGTTATATTCAGATACAATTTCAAAAAAAAGTTTGTCTTCTACGAACTAGAATATGATAAGAAGGCATATGGTAAAAGGGTAAATTCTACCCTAAAAAAGTTTAAAAAAACACAAAATATGTTTCCAAAAAAGCATACAATGAAGACTAATTTAACATTTAAAGTGGTTTTCGTGACAAGGATTACACAGAAGAGGTATTTTTCGATAAGCATCGATAATTTTAATTACATTTTCCTCTGACCACTACATAAATAATACACACAAAGCAATCACAATAAAATAAACCTCTCACACACCCATCCAAATCCTTTCTGTGAACACAAAAGTGTTGGTTGAAAAATCCGACAGAAAAGTACTCGCCATACTAATTTAGAGAACTCAGTGCATAAGTGTATACGCATCTTTACAGGTAGATTATATGAATGTAGCGTTACACCTTGAACATTACAGCTGGTACCTCTAAGTACACACCTAAAGATTAGTAAACTTTTTTTAAAGCAATATACAATTGTATTTTTGGTAAAGGCTTAAAATGAATAAATAATAAAAGTCAGCAGTCACTACAACTACAATGTTAAGGTATTCAAAACTATTTGTGAACAGTTATACAAGATATTACCTGATCAATAATACCAAGAATTTCTTCAATAAAGAAGAAGCAAATAGGGCCAGTATTAGCAGGACCTCTGACTTTGATCTCTATAGATTCTGCTTGGTCTGTATCTCCACTCTCCAACGTGATGAGGCTTTCAATAAGGCCTGAACATAGTTTGGATCCGCGGAACCACTGGTAGAGATCGCTGTCGGAATCACAATAACTGACGACTGTACGTCGTAGCTCCACCTGAACAAAAAATTGTATTAGAATACTTATTAAAGTTAAAAGAAAAAGCTAATCATCTGCACTTAGATCTTTTAGAAATGGACAAAAGAACCCATCTCGTCCAACACTCCGGTTGATCCGACCGCGGTCGAGCCGAACTTGGTGACTTACCACTCGTCACGCCATTGTTGTTTACTTGCTGTTATCGCTTGTCCGTTTCAGTGCTCCTTCATCTCGTGTATCATTTGTGTTGTTGTGCATGTTTTTTGTACTGTACTGAGTAGTTTTAGTGTTAACTGTTTGTTGGTTTTATGACAGTGTTCGTTACAATGTATTTGTTTTACAACATGTATGTTTGTTTGTGTGTTTTTTCAACATGTCAGGAGTGAAACGTAATCAAGCTTCTCTTTCATTAAATTAAATTTAGCAGTGCTACAAAGACTGGACAAAGGGGAATTAATTTTCTGATAATCAACCTTTTTTTCGTTCCGATTAGACCGTTCTATTGTATTTATTTACTATTTACCCTTTATTATAGCTTAAGTAATAAGAAACAAGTTTGTTTATTTACTATGATTAAAAAGTAGCTTATAGTGATGAAAAAAACCTACGTATTCTGGTCTGATAGACCGGATGATACTCTAAGGCTGGGTTGCATCAACCGGGATCAATTACCTGGATCAGTAAATCCTGGATCAATTATTTGATCCAGGTATGGTGCAATAGAAACCAATACAACTTTTCTAGATCCTGGATCAGATACAACTTTGATCCTAGATCAAAACTGATCCTGGTTGGTGCAACTCAGCCTTACTGAATGAAAACTCAAGATAAGATTAAAGTGTTAAACATGATGTAATTTTTACTTGTTTGAATTTGAAAATTCTTCAAAACAACTGCCGCCTCACAAAATACGATTTGAAAAATATGTATTTTCTATTATAACTACCTTGAGTAAGTTGTCTTCAGCCCGCATTTGTAGGTCTACTTCAGCGCTGTTTCTACGAACACTGTAGGCTTCGTCAGGCTTGTACTAACACATTTACATGTAACACATTACACCTATGAACCTAGAAGACTTCAACAACGAAATAGCTGCAATAAAAAATATCATACTATCTAATGGATACGATCCCACTTTAATTAAGCACAGAAAAAAAAAAACAGAAAACCGGCTTCCATTATTGAAAAAATATATCTCCATGAAATTCAACCAAAATCTAGATCTTCAAATTAGCAACACTTTCTACAGCAACACTTCTAGATCTTCGAACAATTTAAAGTAATTTCCTACAAATCAAACCAAAGGATAGCAACGACAATTTACAAATAGTGGTATACACAATCTATCCTGTAATAACTGTAACGAAATATATATACAGGCTATACAGGGCACTCATTCATAACTAGATTAAAAGATCACATCCCCATCTATACAAAAACAACAGACAAACCGTATTCAAATTATGCAGAACAGCTAATCAACGAGGATCATACATACACAGTCGTTGACACAAATTTGCAGACAATACACAACACCAAAACAGGGACCACAATGGATATATTAGAAGAATTCCAAATCTATAAAGAGTAAAAGAATAACCCAAATAACATGTTATACGACAAATTGAACTTTTTTTCCAACCCTATATATGACATAATCTTCAAACTAAAGAAAACATAACAACCTGCAGCAAGACAGGAACAATTTAAATAATGTGGCTACAAACATTATAATTTGTATGTACGTTTATGACGAGTTATATTTAGATTTTGTTTAGTGTTATGTGTTAGTACAAGCATGATAAAGTCGATAGTGTTCGGAAAAACAGCACTGTAGCTTGACCTACAAATACGGACCGAAGACAACTTACTCAAGGTAATTATAATAGTATATTAAACGGTCCAAGACAACACATACTATTCTAAAATATGTATTTACAGGAAAGAATAGTAAGTTTCAGTTAAAACCAAGTTTTTAAACTGATTCGTGTGCTCGTAATGTGTCCTTACAGGCTACATATCAAAATTTTATTTACCATATTATTGGATGTTATTTCAGAAGTCAATTACAATTTTGGTTAAGTAAAAAAAAGAAACTTTTAATGTAGATTTTCGTTTAAACATAATACTGGAAATGCTGCCTCGTTTAAAAAAAGTGTGAAGTTGAGTACAACAGCTAATGAGTAAAGCATAACCATTGATATTCACCTGTATTCGAGGAAAGACGGAATGCAACAGGTGTAAAGTGCCCTGAGGTGAATGTAACCTTACTCCACCGTAGCAACCATTGTCTTGGTACCTTGGGTCATTCTCTTCCCAGAGGCCTTCAAGTGTCTCCACCAGATTGTAGCAGGGAAACTCGTATTCCAGTTCACCGTCGTTCTCACACTGAAACAAACCAAACATATACTAATGATAACTCTCCCATACCGAGTGAAACTGTTTATTATATAGAGTGTAATAGACTGCCAGAGCTGTATGAATAGCAAACAAATGAATCAAGGGTGGGTCAGGAGAAATGGGTGTCAAAAGGGTGCATCGTACCAATGGACTTATAGTCGGAGAGCTGACGACGAATTTAGGGAAGGTATTTTGGGCAAGTTAAAATAAAAAGAAATAAAAAAAATATTTTATAATTGGAGAATTTAGAATTCTGAGTCAGGCAGAGGGTTTGCGGTTATTTTGCTACTGCACAACCTATGACATTTGTGGAAAAATAAATAAAAAAAATATGTTTTGGGCAACTTGAAATTTGTTTAATCTTTAATTTTAGCATCTACTTAACCCAGAAATAATCATCCCAGACTTTTTGTTTTGTTTTAAAGTATAACCAGACCCCCCGAATATATTTAATAATTATACCTCAAAAATATACTTTATGCATTCTGACATTTTTATAGCAAGTTTTAGTAAATAATATTAAAAATACGTGTAAAGCGCCAGAATAGATGTTTTAATAACAAAACTTATTTTTCCATTTATGGAAACAAACGCGTTACAACGGCAAACACGCATTGACAGACCAGGAACAGAACAGCAAGCTTCCTATACATTGGAATAACATCAAATAACAATACTAAACCATCACAGACAAACTCTAGTCCTCACTAACTAGAATAGTCTTGCTCTGGTAACATAACGACCGTAGACATTTTGAAATCAAATTTGACACTTACAGAAAGTGGAAAATATCTGTAAATATAACAAGTGTATAAGTTCAGTGTATTGTAAGTGTTGTTAAAAATTGTTTGTGTACATTTGTCGAAGATGCAATAACGGCAAAACAGCTGTAATTCTCACAAAGACTAATACTAAGTCAACCTTAAACTTATCTTTTCACTAATTATGGCCTCAATTTTCTATGAAATTACTTGCGAATTTCAATAAACTCTAAAACTTGAAATCGTACACTTTACATTGATAGACTATTATCCAATGCATAGGCAGTATTATTATTATTGTATTCATAGGCAGTAAATTCTTAGTTTTCATGTAATTTTATTAACCAGTACTAAATATATATGTGGATTACCTGAATGCAAAGT
>JAGFPH010000223.1:412348-426313 GCA_018207615.1 Philaenus spumarius | reverse complement strand
AACGCAGCTTGGAAGTCGTCCACAGTGTAACAACCAGTGATACGGGCGTGCGCTACAAAATCTATAGATAACAATTGTCCAATGACCTGACCACAAAGCCAAGGTGGGGTCACGACAAGCAAGTCAGGATGGAGGCAAGACTTCAGGTATACCACCTGAAAAAGGTAAACGAATCTGAATTATACGCAAAATGGACAAATAGCTTCCTCATGTGTACAAAGTGATGTTAGCAGCATATTTATAAACAGGCTTTTACCCAAGAATTAGCCCAAAACAATTTTAAGTGTCTAAAATCTGGGCATTTATTAAAAAAGTACTGCTTTAACTTTTGACTGCTTCTAATAATTATTAGAGCTCATCAAATATCATGAAAAACGATATTAATGGTACATTTCATGAATAAACTTGAAACGGTTGGAATAACATGAGATTCTTTGTAAACTTTGATAATATTTTCACTAGGATGTTTGCCAAAAAAAAACCTATTTTAATGCCTTAATATTGATAATAACAATAATTATCTTGGCTTCAAAACAATAACTTTATAATTTTTCCAGAACTTCATGACACGTCAACAGAAAAAAATTGATGCAGATCAGAAAACTGAAGAAAGTGATTCAAAACTAAGAAGAGATAATCGAAAATTTCAAATATTTTGTTCGCAATCCCGCTGTCTAATGTTGCTGTTTCATAAGGCTCACGCCATTCTAGATCTAGCTTCACAATAAAGATCAGTTAGAGCGACCCTAGCGACTCTCTTGACACAGTCACCGGGTCAGAAAGATATGATCTACCACTTCGATCTAATACCACTTAGATACGATCTATAGTTCTTGACATGTTGACACTAACCGGGCCAAAAAGGAGCTGTTCAGCAGAGACAAATTCAAAGGCATGCGTAGTTCTTATTGGAGTTGAAGCTATTATTTCGTCTTCTTTCGCACCGGCACAACCGGTGACAGACAAGTATTAGCTTCAAAGTCACTGGTACAGAAATATAGCCCATCTCTAGTTTTGTCAGTTTTTGGCAACAACAAATTTTGAGAAGTAAAAAAAAAACACATTTCCAGTCAAACTACTTAAAAATTCAATACTTTTAAATTATTGTTACATAATTTAAAAGTCTCTCACCTCTCCCATGTGCTGGAGCTGCGTCAGGAGCTCTCGGAAATGGTCTTCACTGGCAAGGGGATTTATCTGAGATCTTATGGTTTCCACAAACGCTTCCCACGACACTACGGGAAAACTAAGGGCCGATTTACGTAGAGTAGGAAGCCAAGCTAAAACAGCCTCACAGAATCCCGTCATATGTGGTACGTCCTGCACAAAAAACAATCACTCTATGATTATTCAATTGACAAAAATATTGCACCGTACAATGAGAGGTTAGGATTTTCGTACTTCCAGAATACGTTGACGAAATCGTAAAACTATTTTGTAAATATAAGTGGTTTTATGCACAAGATTATTGTTAAATTTTGTTATTATTTTGTTATTCCACCATTTTGATTTGATTGATCGTAAGCAAATGAAACTCGAGAGTAACTATTTTACATATCTATGTAATATAACTGTACAGTTTCCAGTTTGTAGGGTGTTTGATATGTCCGGCATATTAATTCAAAAATAGCAACCTCTTCGTGGGACATGCTGTATATGTGCTGAAACCTGAAGGAACTCATCAGTACAGAGTGATTCAGGAAGAAACGGAGGAAATTTCAGGACGTGTTCTTCTGGTGAAAATAAAGGAATAAGTTCGTACAAACATAGGTTCGGAAATGCTCCGTTTATCAGTTATCCACCATTTTCTTTTTTTTACAAAATACTTAATACCTTTGGATGTAGGAAATATATTGAATGAAAATTTTGGATACATATTTGGTATAGTTTACCCATGTACAAAAAAATCAGGTATTATACGGAGACCACTATTTTTAGACATTTTTTATTACATACTATTTTGAGTAGTAACCTAGCAACTAAACATACTGTGACTAAATAAATATTATAGGTTAGAATTTTAGGTTATTTTTTTTATTATTCTTGCATTTCTGTTATTTACTAAAACAATACCTAACCTAGCAACGTTTAAAAACGTAGTGGCCTCCGTATAATATGTAAGTATTAAAAATTTAAGTATTTTAAAATTTTTTATGTAAAATATTTCGAAAACCGCTAACTTTACAAAATAATTTCCATTTTTAATGACAAACATAAAGATTTTATTATTATTTCTGCAACTTAAAGGATAACCGAGTTATTGGCTAAAAATGTTGTATCTTGGTTTTTTGGTCTTAACCTATTTTTAAAATAAATTTTCAAAGTGACTTAAAATTTTTGTTTACAGTTCTGTTTTGTATTGGTGTAATAAACCTTTTTTTGTAAGTTTGTAATAACTTATTATGGACTTCATTTACATGATTTTTCTCATAATTTGGTTCTGGAGTAATTTTGGATATTATGAGTTGACCAAACACAAAATTTGAGAATGTTCTAGACGGTTCTGTTCCGGAACGTTCGAGAAAATTCCAGAAACCGGATCCTACGAAGCTAGGGACTAAAAGTAAGCACATATTACTCTTAAGTTAAATACAGGAGAGAAAAGACATTTGCATTTTGATTATTTGCGTCTAAGGCGTAAAATATTGTTTGCAGAAAATATTTTAGTTTACACGTAGTCATATACGTAAAATTCACCTCAAACAAACTATGGTTTTTGCGCTTACTGGCGCATAGATGATCATGTATGTAAGCCTAAATGGGAAACATAGATTGATTTGGATGAACTCTCTGTACGTTTTTGGGCCAGTTAACTATCAGTATTTACCCAATATTTTTTTCATTCATTTCTGCGATCAAAGCCTCGGGTACTCCTCCTGCTAGTTACTAAAATAAATATATATTGTGAAAAGAATAAAAACCTGAACACAGAAATTCACAACTAATACGTTTATTTACTCAAACGCGTTTCAACGACAAAGTCCCCATCTTCAGTGATGCACGAGCTACAATAATCAAACTATAATCAGTGAATTTGTCGTTGAAATGCGTTCGAGTCAATAAACGTATAAATTGTGAGATTCAGTGTTCAGGTTTTTATTCTACTGCGTACATCTTCTCACAAGTCAAGCTCAATATTTTTATATATTTTGTGAATTTTGAAAATGCAGACGTTTCAAAACTCTAGCTCACATGCACAACATTACCTGTACAATTTTCAAATGAAATACACACTTTTTTACAAACTGTTATTGAAGTTGAATATAACAGTTACACAACTGTTACACAACATACGTACAAACACGACATTACAAACAACATAGATGCTGACATACATTGAATACAGTGAGTGACAACAAGAGTAAATCAAAGTAACACACAACAATCACTTAAAATATAACGACTTTGTATTCAGATTTATTGAAATACATGCATATAAGACAATAATATTGTTGAATTTTTGTAAGAGATTCAGTCCATTAAACTGTAGGGATGAAAACCATTTATGAAGCGATGGAAAGCACTAGTGATGGTAAAAAAGTGATGACAGCTGTTGTTATTTGCTTAACTCTAGAGCTGGTAAACGTCGATAATTGACTTTCAAACTTTGCTGATGTGGTGGTATGCGATGTTTATCGATGTTCAAAATATTGATCGCCATTGTGTAGAATAACAGTTATGTACTGGTCTATCCATGCAAATTTAGATCTGTTGTAAAGCTAAAATTCAAAACAAGTTTAAAGTTAAGTTCTATCAGCATTGAACATTTTCAATCTCCAGTTTAACAACTAAATATAGTATATTTATAACATTGTTATATACACATTTACTGTCAACATGGCCCAAAGCCAACTGTTTTTAAACTTTGTTTTTGTTTAAAAAAAATGTGTTTCCTTAAGTGCAATAATTAGTGTTTGAATTGTGTGTATGTGTGTGTTTCCTTATGACGTGCTCACATGTGAGTAAATAATTTTATAAATACCTGAAGATGGGAACGTGTTCCTGAAACGCGCGTAGTACTATACTACCCCCAAAAAAGTTGCAAGACGGAAACAAGGTATATTTATTTTTAATCAGCTGTACAATATGTTTATTTGCAACTACTTATAGGCTTAAACTTAAATCCAATGGTGTATCACTTTTTATCATTGAGTTAAGGATAACTGAGAAAATGCAATGATTCTTGCTGAAAGCAGTTTTCCGAGAATATTGAAGAAATTAATATGAAGAAATTAATTAGTCTAAGTAAACAGATAGATATAATTTAAATGTAAAATTAGATAAAATTATTATTATTTTTAACCCTCAAAGACTGCATTCTCTTGGGCGCAAATGCAACCCGCTCGAACATTAACGAGAATTTGCATATATTTGCATAATCGATAATTTAATCCACTTAAAATCATCCAATCGTAATAAAACTGGCACCATTGGAAAAGAAATGAATTAAACTTTAATTTTTGTATTTACAACTTTTTCCTAAAACGTATATTTACATACGTAATCATCGTTTTAAAATATGCATATTGGGCTACAGCTATTTCCGCGCGCGAATCTGCATACAATTGTACTGTTATTTTCCACTTCTTCAATGTTCAAGCCCACCTACAGAAGTATTTATATCGAGATTATAAAGCTATCATTGGATTCGTCAAGATTTTATCTTTCTATGGGTGCCTTCCAATCAGATGTCACTATTTTACAGGATTTATTAAAAAGATTTATGTAAACCTTGCGATTGGGCAGTTTTTCAACCAATGAAACAGCCCATTTGTCAACCGAGATAACGCCTACTATATCATATGTGTTGATAGATTTCTTTACACCATTTTGTACAGAACAGTTTCATCTTTCTAACGGTGGGAATTAAACTAGAATAAACCAGTCTTTTGTTTGTCTAGACAGCAGTAGAATGTAACATACCTAGTGAGAATCCCGTTCCCACGCAATTCAAGTGACCCGTCTTATCTCGTAGGCGAAGATCCATTAGATTGATGTCATTTTGTTATTCAAATAAAGATAACTCAAACACTTTTGTGAACTAAGAAAAGACAAGTATACCATTTGTTTCTTTGACTTCTCCTCTACACTTTGTTATAATAATATTTCATTTCTGGGCAAAGCATATATTATTAAATTACGTTTCAAACTAAGCCTAGATGTGTTAGCAGTCGTGTATTTGGAACATAAAACTGGTTTTTTCAAAATAAGAAATTTGAAATAGATTTTTTTTATACAGTTCTATTTAGAACTAAATTACAAAACTTTTTTACGCTTACGAAAAAATTACAAAAAATGTTTACTACTTGTTATGTAGGCCTAAAGTTGAACTTTTTCCTTTCGTTACTGAACATTTTTTGTTTCTTGAGCTAATAAATTTTACAATTTCAAAAGAAACTAATTTTTAGTGGCATATTTGAATTCTTTGAAGTTTCTTCTATAAAAAAGCTATTGAACACTTTCGGATTGGGATTCATTTACTATTTCTGGCGAATTTTTAAAAATATGCTTGCAAAACGCTATAAACGGGCTTTTCAATTTTAGCTTTAACGATGCCAGTTCTAGGGTTAATAGATAAATATCATAAGAGCAAGGAAGCTTCATTATACCTTATTTAATTTATAATAATGATTATGTATAACTTGTTTCAGTGTTTAAATAAATTAGATGAATATCAATTAAGTCATTTATTAACTAGTAAAAAATTGTGGCATAATAAAGCTAGTTTTCTCTTGCAATATTTATTTATAAAAAATATTAACTTTTATTAAATTTTACATTTAAATTATAACCCTCTATTTATTTAGACCAGGGTTGTCCAACTTAGATTGGCCCAAGGACCGCTATACATGAAATTGTGGTTGTAAGGGCTTCAACATAAAATACTTGGTATGCAACTTCTCATTTATTTGTAATAGGTACAAAAAAATTATTGTTTTAAATTGTATAAAAATATAGGTACAAATAGGTGTTTGTTCAATTATTTTGATCTATTAAGAAAATAAGCAACATACAAAAGAATTTGTGGAAAGGTTGGGGGCGTTGGCTTTCACCAACCAGTGTATCAATATTTGTTGTTGACAAACGAAGCAACTGATTAAATGACTTATCAGACAGGGAACACCTATATTTTGACTTTATAAATTTCATGTTGGAAAAGCTGCTTTAGCAAAGATACGTGCTTTCCAGCATTGAGCCCATTATAAGACCTAAGTTTCACAAGTTGAGGTAACGTTCTCTCGGGAGTAACTTAAAAAAGTCTATTCATATTTTGATTTGTCCCTGGAAAAAAGGATCTGACTGCAAATAACACAATTTTAGTTGAAGGTCTGCTCTGCCAGAATAGTAACTGGCAGAGTGAAAACTGAAATATTTGGTTTTTTAGGCATATTTTTGTGTGCTGTAGAAAATTTAATCTCATGCTGCATGCGGCCCCTGGGCCTTATGTTGGATAGCCCTGATTTAGATTATTGCACCACTCATATTAATTTCTCCAATAATAACGGAAAACCGCTTTTGGCCAGAATCATTGCAGTTTCTCAGTTACCCTTGACTAAACGATAAAAACTGATACACTGTTGGATTTGTCTTTAAATTGTCTACATTTTTTGTAAAATTCTTACTTTTTTTAGATATTAACTTTTAAAAGTTTGAACTGCCGCCATCTTGAAACGGGTAACTGCAGCAAAATGAAATTTTTTTAATTTATGTCAATCAATGTAATAAACATTTAGGGGCCTATGCTGAGTTTCAAGAAATTACCGTACCTTAAACCGTTCGAGATAATAATTTTTCATATATAGAAAACTTCTACAATTGTGAGATACCCTGCACATACGCAGTAAGTGCACAGTTTTCATGTAGTTTTACTTATCAGTTCAATATATATATGTAGATTCTGTGTTTTTAGTACTTTGATAAAACCTAATCTAGGCCACTGATCCCTTGGGTCGTTAGTGGAATATCAAGACACTTCATGGCTTGTTCTAATATGTGTTTAAGTGATTGCTTTTTTAATATTTTGAAGATGGAGTGAAAACTTTGAAAAACTTTGAAACAACATCACATAACGGAAACCAAATAAGGTAATTGTAATTCTTCAGCCTGTCATTTGTGTACTAAACAACCAAATAGTGTACAGAATATACCAAACACAGGACAAGTTAACTTCTGAGGAGAGAAAATTAGTGAACTAAATTCCACCATGGACATGGCCTACACAAATGTCTCCATTTCTCTTCCAGAAGATGTTACAAAAACTTAGTGACCAGAATTTCTGAAGGAAGTGACCCTCGGTACACTAGACGGAAACTATAAAGACCATCTACAAATATGTGGTTCGCTATACTTGCACGACAGCCTAGCAGGAGCACAGAATTTAGAATAGACATGGATCGGCACATTTGGCTGGAAACTTGATACCCGAGAAGAAGATATGTTTTTATGTATTTCTTTAACATTGTACAAGCAAAGACAGGCTAGGTTACATTTGTAAACTGTATTAAAGACACCTTAAAAAGCGTTTAGGGCCTACAGAAGTATCTATATTATACAAAAGAGTGTAGATTGCAAAACGAGTACAGTGTTGTGATTTCAGTTAATTTTGTAAAACAAAATAATAATTATTATATATAACTAATTCCTTCATGAATATGATAACAAATTACAGTGCTATATTAGGCAAAACTTTTATCAAAATCGCTTGCTTTTTATTACCACACATATTCGTGAACAAAACCCAACAGCCTAACTACAACATACAACGATACGTCGTGAACTGCATGCACAAACGCACACACTCAGTACTTAACTGTCGTTTGACTTTGACAGGCGATTCGTTTAGTAGTCTATATCCTTTACGTGGCGACGAGAATATCTTTACAGAGCTAGCAATTCCACGATCTCTTCGTCCGACGTTCTCTCCCTGTTCCCGACCCCAAAACCCCACAAAGCATGCAGAGAAACACAAGTTAAACAAGCTTTCAAGGAAGCATTCAACACACATACAAGAAAAACAATCATAAGTACAGTAATAATTGTAATTAGAAAGCAAAACATGTTAAGAAATTACTAATGAAATACAGCAATTACTACTTTTATTTACTATTATTTTTAAATTTATTAATATAGTAGAAGCTCTTAAATCCGGCATACCATGATCGACATGACTTGGGTCCAGCAAATAAACATCACATAAGCTTGGGTGTTGATTTTGTTCAATAGCCTTATTTTTCTCAGTATGCTACTAAAGTCTTGTATCATAGCACTATCATACTCTGTTGTTATTATTGTTTTGTTATTCAGTTGTAGTGGACTCTAGTTTACAATTTTTAATTTACTCATACTTTTCCGTTAAAACTATAAACTAAGAAATTATATAAGCCGATAGATCCAACAAGAAATAAGCCAGATCCCGTAAAGTGTCTTGAAGATTGTGAAAATAAAAACTGTATCATATGTTATTACAATATAGATCCATCGATGATTTACAATATCAAAAAGACAAAGAACAGTTTGTTGCAAAAACAAAACTCATTCAGCTTAGTAAAACTTCAAAAAAGACTTAATCCTTTGCGGTCGGATATGGTATTTATAGTATGTCCTCTGCGATCGCATGGCCGGTCTGACGGGCCACAGCCATCTGCGCGACAAGTCGGAATTGTTTCCACTAGAGTTGTCCTCAGCGCTCAGCTGACCCGTGAGACTGCCCAAGATAGAATTCCTTCTACGCTCGGGTGGCCTGTGTCACTGGCCAGAAAAAACGTTCTGTATTTAGAAATATTTACCATGTGCCAGTATGTCTGTGAAGTGCTGAAACCTACTGAGTAAATATTGAACTACATGACCAATGTGTTTCATCACATTTTAGAGCCTTCTGCATTGGAAAAAAATATAAACACACAGCTGTTTTGCCGGTTCCATTGGCGTTGTTTGTACCGAATGAGTTGTCCGTACATTGTATTGTCACTGTTTATTTATCAATTTGTTTTAAGACAAGTGTTTTGAGAAATATCACACCAACAAAAAGTTTAAAGAAGATTAACATAAAAGAAAGTCATGTTGTTTACACAAGGCTCAGTGTAATCTGTAATTTCTTTTGTTATTCAATTAGTATATGATGTCATTTTAATAAAACAACCAAAAGTATATTGTAATCCATTTTATTAACTTCCCGCTACCAATAAAGGGAAGTTATTGATTTCGGTCCGATTTTCGAAAGTCGAGTTTTCATTAAATCTCCACGTTTTGAGGTCCCAGGAAGCCATTCTGACTATTCCCGCCGAGGTGTCCGACCGTGTGTGTGTGTGTGTGTGTGTGTGTGTGTGTGTGGATGTATGTGTGTAAATACATTTTTGTCGTACAGTTTCTCAAAAACGAATCAACCGATTGAATTCTACGACATGTCATTCGAAAGGGTGTATCAAAACTTAGATCTGATTAGATTTGAGAGTTAATCCATCGAGCCAATCCGAAGAAATTAAAAAAAATAACCTAATTTTTTTTTGAAATTTTTATGTTTTTTAAAAATAACTTTAAAGCGTGCGAAAAAATCTTAATAAAACCATGTATACATTTTTTGTGCTTAAAAAACTGCGTCGACTGCTTTTTTGAAAATGAAAATCGGACGACGCATTCAAAAGTTATCGTTGTTTAAAAATTCACAAATTTTCGTTTTTTGGTATTTTTTTAACATATCTTCCAGATTTCTCAACCAATCAATATAAACCTGTACATTTTCTTTTTGTGCTTTAAAAACTGCGTAGAATGCTTTTTTAAAAATGAAAATCGAACGACGCATTCAAAAGTTATCGTTGTTTAAAAATTCACAAATTTTCGTTTTTTGGTATTTTTTTAACATATCTACCAGATTTCTCAACCAATCAATATAAACCTGTACATTTTCTTTTTGTGCTTTAAAAACTGCGTAGAATGCTTTTTTGAAAATGAAAATCGGACGACGCATTCAAAAGTTATCGTTGTTTAAAAATTCACAAATTTTTGTTTTTTGGTATTTTTTGATATTTTTTTAACATATCTTCCAGATTTATCAACCAATGAATATAAACCTGTACAGTTTCTTTTTATGCTTTAAAAACTGCGTAGAATGCTTTTTTAAAAATGAAAATCGAACGACACATTCAAAAGTTATCGTTGTTTAAAAATTTACAAATTTTATTTTTTTGGTATTTTAACAAATAAACTCATTTTTAAGCGTTTAAAATTCAAACTAAGCGGGAAGTTCTAGGGTTGGCCTGCACGGTCAACCAATTTCCAGATTTTTATCTTTACGTTTATAACAATAAAACACATGTTTCAATGTAATTTGTTTACTATTATTTAAAATTTAAATGCCCTATGTAAACGTTGAAGGTTGTTGCTAAAACAATTCTGAGTTGGTGGGAGGGATGGCCGCCATGATAAATACCGAGCTGACGCACAGACTGGGCAGTGACACAGGTCAGGCGAGCGGCGAGGACAACTCATGTTGAAATTATTCTGTGCTATCTTTGACAACTGTGTGGCCGGTCTCACGGGCCATCCGACCGCAAAGGGTTAATTGTAGCAGCTAGACAATGTTTTATGCACTTGGTCTAGTGGGCAAAGAAAGATCGGAAGGTAAACCTCCCGGGCCTTTTGTTATTTTATTGTAAGATGGACTTGAAAAAAATTCATATTTTCAAATAGCTGGCTTCAAAAATTTTAAGCTTGGCATGTAATACGCATCGATGTATAAACACACTGGATCGCTGGCTGCGTGTATTGAATACGGTCCGGCAGGCCTAGCCGCTTCCCCCACCACTGGTGGGACAGCAACAAGACGTGAAGCATTCAAAGCTAATTAATGCAACGCCCACAAATGTTTTAATTTATTTTGCTCAGCTTCAACAACGGCACCAAACATTATTTGTAAAATAATAATTTTAATTTCTAAACAATATTTAATTGTTATACAGTATGTAACACTTATTTTTATAGTAAACTAGTGGACCCAGCAATGCTTTGCTATTGCTTGATTTAATTTAAAGGGTAGTAAAGTTATACCATTGCATTACATTGCTTTTGAAAAAATAAACTGATTACAAATTTGATAGTAAAGTTGCTATGGTAATGAATGTAAACAAACATGTGTTACTAAGTATTTTATACGAACAACTGATTTTGTGTCCATACAAAAGAGGCTGTTTAGTTTTTCCCAAATTTGAAACTTTTTCGGGAAACTTTTCAAATTTTTCTTTATATAAAAACCTAGTTTGGACTATTATCTTATCTTCTAAAGCGAGAGATAATTGTTTGTCTGCTAAATGGATCTGGAATCTCCGTCTAAGGATTTTTCATTTTTTGATTTTATATGGAGCTTTTGGCCACGAGAAATCGATTGGAAATGGTCACCAGTCTGGGAAAATTCGTTTCTACGTCTTTTTATTAAATTAAAAAGTGAAATTTGTCCATTTTAAACAATACAAAGCACAGCTGATGCAAATGTTTTCAATGCCATTACAATAATCATCTGCTTTCTTTTAAACTGTATATTTTATTAGAGGTAAGCCTAATGTTGTATCTATTTATAGTTACCATGGCAACGAATACTTCTACTAAATAAACATACCCTTTATTTAGCTGTTTAATGTTATAGGCCCAACCTAAACGATGTTCACGGAAATTTGCAATAATAGTTATTGACGTGAGCGAACTTGGCCCTAGGCCTAAATCGATATTGAAATATTAAACTTTAATTTAGGCCTGACTTATTTCTGAGGCATAGCGTTGAGATTATGGTTAATCCTTTAAACTGTATTTTTATTACAGGTAATCCTAATGTTGTATATACCCTTTATTTAGTTGTTTAATGTTATAGGCCTAACCTCAAAACTCAATAATCCAATATTTATTATTGAAATCATAGCGCTTATAAAGGAACAGCAATTCATTTTTATTATATAGATTAACAGTTTGTGTTTAAACTATTATTATTGTTGTTGGATAAGGTAAGGAAAAGTTTAGGGAAAAATAAACTGAACCAAAACCATAGTGAAAAACATGATCTGCATTAGCATTTTAAACCGCATTTTATTTACATAAAAGTATACCTATACATTACACGTTAAACATTGTTAAATAAAACAACTTTAGTAAGTTTTTGACGCACTCCAAAGCTTTGTAAATGTAGCTCGCGATGTTTTGAAATGTTACAAAATTCCGTTAAAATGTATAATAATTTTATTCACTACTAGGTGTAACACTTACGTCCATGTCACAGAGAAAATAATAAAGTAAGGAATGAGTCAGCTGTTTCCTATAGTGACTAAAGGAACAGAGATTTGGTCTATAAATGAATAATGACGCAATACTAAATAATATTAATCATTTTAATTTTTTCATATAATTACATTTCTTGATGACGCAAAATAATTACAGTAGAATCATTTTTTCTTTAATAAACAAATAATAAAACAAAAAAGCAGACTGTAAAAGTAAGTAATATAAAGGCAGACTTAGAAGACATATCAATATATGATCATGTGTAAAATGTGAGAACTATATAAAAACTTTATTTCCATGAGTAGTGCGTTATAAACGAATAATAAAGCGACAGTCGAAATTATAAACAGTTCAATAAATAAAATATAATAACAGTACATAGCACAATTTAACATGAATCGAGAACTTAATATGAAAGTATGTACAGTGATCATGGATGCAATGAAAAGAGAGAGAGGGAAACAACTTGCGTACGTGACGGGAAGCAGGTTCCTAGCGAGTGGGTACGCTATGGAACATTCTAGAGGCGGTAGAGGGAATCAAGATGGCGTGAAATGCGTTCTACGTCTTGTATGTTGTGGGAGCTGCATTTACCACAAAAGTATAGTTTATTTAAAAGTTGAATATTAAGAATAGTACGAAAGAGAAGTAGAGCAGTGACAGTATTAGTACAATCTTGGGTGACAAGAAATATTTGATATCTTCGAGGATAAGACGATTTAAAGAATTGTGAAATGTGCTTCAATAAAAAACGCGCGTAGTGAAATGGAGAGTGCTTCATATTTGTGTGATTATCAATAGTCCTAGGTAAAAAACAGTGACATAGACAACGCAGTAAGTAATAAATGGCCATTAGTTTAAATTTTAAAGTCTGCAATTTTAGAAAATTATAAAAAATTTGAGTAATATCCTAACTTAAACTTTTCGTTTATTGCGTCATTTATTTGCAAGCTATGGCTCACAAAACTTTGTATAATTTGTAAATAGTTAATCAATTTGTATGTTCAATTGTTCTATGACATTGATATTGTTTGTTGTAAATATTCATTTTTCAATTATGTTTGATTAAACAAAATAGTTGCTGCCATGATGTCTTGAATTTCTTCATTTAGCCACGAATGTCCGTTTAGCCATTACTTTTTTAGCCAGGTTCCCACCCCTAAGAAAATTAAACGAATTAGTAAATATTTTTTGAATAATTGGTAATTGCAAGTAAATATATGCAGACTAAGCATAAGTGAGGTTATATGTGGATTATCGAAAATATTATGATCATTATTTTTTATTAAGATTATGGGAGTTAGGTAAGGTGAATTATAGTAAGGTGAGTTATAGTAAGGTGAATTATAATAAGGTGAATTATAGTAAGGTGAGTTGAAGTAAGGTGAGGAAAATAATATTGTTCTACGTTGAGACTGGGAGAAAGATGTTATGTGAGTTAAGGTGGGCGATAATTTATTTTAGAAGTGAGGCAATAGGCCTAGGAGGTACATAAATGATTTTGAGTATTACATGAGCGACGATTTTTCTTTTTAAGGTGATGAAGAGATATTAGTAGCTATCAGATAATCCACATATAGCGTTTTTATTTTTGATTTAAGACATATTTTTTTTATTTTTGAACTTTTTACCGAAACCCATTTTTTTTTAACTCATTATAACTTCAAATATTATTATTATTTTTTTTTGTAACCTTCCGTTACA
>JAGFPH010000223.1:353187-394198 GCA_018207615.1 Philaenus spumarius | reverse complement strand
AAAAAAAAAAAAAAAAAAAAAAAAAAAAAAAAAAAAAAAAAAAAAAAGTAGTGTTAAAACCCTCTGAGGATGATGACCATGTCATCGAAATGTACATAAGGGTAAGGTATTAAACTTAACTTACAATTTAGTTGTTTAGTTATAGTTTTTGCTCCTTGTTTTGTGGTTCGGGTTTTTTATTTAAATCAGTGTGATTTTGTCGCCACAGTGCTCTTTTATTTGTTTAATATGTTTTACCCATGTAAAAAAAAACAAAACGTATTTTATATATTTTCAAAATGGCGGCCGTTTAAAATTTGTAATGTAAAATATCTTGAAAACTGCTAACTTTATAACAAAATTTCAAGAAACAAAAAATGTTGTTTTTTAATGACAAACATAACGTCTTTTCTATATCTGTAACTTAAAATACAACTGAGTTATTGGCTAAAAACTAAACATTTGTAGTAATTTTGGATATTATGGACAACTACAAAGATACATTTTTTTTTAAATTCTTAAAATTTAAGGTTTTGGAACTGAAAAATATGTACGGTTTCTTAGGCATTCAATATACATATATATATGGATTTACACCATTTAAACTTAAGTTTATTTAATATTGCAACTTTTACTTTAATCCCTTTATAACCATTGCAAATATATTTCATGTAAAAAAGCCCACATTACAGTTAAATCACTAAGTTAAATAAAAACACCTAAACTAACGTTTTCTACTTAAATTATGTTTGCCTTTTTTTATTTTTGTATGACTGTATTAGAGAGAGTATAGCTTATAAATTGTACAAATAATTGGCTCTAAATAATACAAACACCAAAAATTACGATTAGAAAGATACTATAAATATAGGCATGCTTGTCACAAAGCAATAAAGCTCTTGGAAATCAACAAATCACACTGTCTTTAATATACTGAAAAACTTACATCTTGGATTGTTGTTAGGAACGGATTTATTCCTTCTGAAGAAACTGCTGAAGTATCCAGTTTTGAGCGTCTCGACCAACGTGGACTTGCCGACGCCTGAATGTCCGAATAAATGTACGTTAAACCTCGTGATAGGCTGAGAGTTGGGGATCAGCTGACGGATTAGAGCGTCTCTCGAATAACTCTGTAACAGTACGTAGCTTTACAATCGACCAACTTTCAGAGTTTTACCAAGATTTAGTTTAATAATTTGAAGAGAATCTCTTTGACAATGTATTTTTTGTAAAATTCCCAAAACATGAGTATTACATTAAGTAGTTTGATTTCAGATAGGTTGACCGTTCTAAGCATCACTTCTTTAACAGCGTATGACAACGTACATTCTTTAAGGTTCCTTCATTGAATTTCATAAATTAATGTTTCAAATTAAGACAAAATCAAACCAACATCATCTTAGAAAACAATATATACACTAAAACCTTGTTTATCCGGTTTTGATGGGACCAGCACTCAGTACTGAGTTTGAGCAGAATCAGTTTTTGTTTGTTTTATAATTGAGGAAATTATTTATTTTAATGATATCTGTATTGAAGAATTTTGGGAAGTTGATATATAAATTTGAAATAAGATATACAGCAGAACCTCAGTTATTCTAGTTTCCGTATTAACCGAGACAAATTTAAAAATAAAAACAACAACTTTTCTGTCAACTTACAAATAAATGTAAGTTATCTGAATCGATTTTGATAAAGAATTCATAGCTCAAGAGGATTTCTCAATAAGTAAATTTTACAATAAAAACTTTTGTGTTAGAATGAACAGAAAGAAACCAAAACTGTCGTTTGCCTTGTAACAACCTGAAAACATTTCTGCTCCTTACCCAACACAATAGTATGGTGAACTTAAGCGGACGGGTAGTATAGTGAATGACGAAACGGTCTTGGGCCTGTTTACACTCCCCCCCCCTCACGGCATCGTATTTAGGACTCGCCATCTTTTCCCAAGAACGGTTTCTTTCCCCTGCTACTGTATTTTGTTCTTTTATTTTTAGTTGGTGTTAAACTTTGTGAATGAGAATGTTATTATGAGTGGAAAGCAAAAGCGTGTTATTTTATCTTTAAATAAAAAATGGGAAACCATTAAACGATTAGATGGAGGTGAATCAATAAGAAAAGTGGCAAGTGATTTAGGTGTTGGGTAAGTGACCGTCGAGGATTGGACACGAAATAGATCGGAAATTGTATAGTGGGTATCTCAATGGTATTCAAATAAAGAAGAGGCTAGAAAATCAATGAAAAAAAGTGAACTTGAAAACTTTAGAGGCATTATTTTTGTGGATTTTATTACAGCAGCTTACGGTATCCAATTTCTTTCATTTGAGTACATTAAAAAACCTTCTTTGTTTATTTATATCTATATTATTTAAAACCAAATAAAATAGATTTTGAAGTATGGCTCCAAATCGGCCTACAACGATGTAAATAACGCGTAATAGCGTAAATAACCTCAATGGTTTTCTCACGGCCAACCGTATTATCCAAGTTTTTGGTTATCCGAGGTCTGCCTGCTCCCAATTACCTAGGATAATCAAGGTTCTACTGTGTATATAGTAAGGCTTGTTGTTTTGAATATGTTAGTAGAGCACTGTATTTAATAGTCTATTTATCTGTTATTTGAATTAAAGATATGTTAAAATATTCTTGATGGGGTTTAAGTTATTGTATAGATAAAATCATATAGGATGGCGCGTAGGGCGGGTAGTGCGAGTGAGACAGAGTACCTATCCCACCACACTTCCCTTCCTAAGTTTATGCGGGGCATTGTACAATCAACCCTAGTTATGTTGGCTTAGTTACTTTATGATATCGAGACATTTTAAATAAAACATATACTAAACACGCTTAAAATACGATTTAAATTAAAGGCTATTTTATTAGTTATAAAGTAGTTTATTATAAATTTACTATAGATATTAGGGACCGGAAAAAATAGCATTTATTTTTTGGAAAAATAGCATTTATTTTCTGGGGAAATAGCATCTATTTTGGTAAAAATAGCATTTATTCTTCTGCATTTTGTACTCATTCATAATTAATATAAAAAGCTTAATTACAAACTAAAAGTTTTTTAAATCATCATCCCACAGAAAATTCAACAATTAGTTAGAAAACTAAGAATTTAGAGAGTTTAAAAAACATATATATATATATACATAAAAGTATTATGTAACGTTCATGCTATAAAATACAGGTCAATAAATACAAAATAATATAAATACAATAAAGAAAATTCTGACTACCTTCACTCAATATCTGAAAGACTAAATTAATAAATTATTAATGTATGCTTCAAATTACTACTTCATGAAATGTGCTTCAAATGAAATAATTGCACCGAGGAACTAAAAACTAAAATCAACTTGAATGCAAGTTGCATTCTTGCAAGGTATTTAAAAGTATGAAAATAAATTGAAATTTGAAGAACCTCACATAGAAACTAAAACCTAAACTAAAATAATTAAAACACAAAATTTACACAAACTAAAACATTACCAAAATTTTCCTTGACTTTCCAGGTTTGTGGCAACCCCTTTAAAATATAATTTTATAGAAAAGAAAGAAAAAATAGTTACAAGAAAATTTTATTTTTTAATTATAGTCTACACATACAAAAACTGATTTATTTGGAGGTTATACAGGAACCTCAACCTTCAAAAGCAAGAGTTGTAAACAATTCTACATTTTCAATTTTTAAATTTGTTCTCCTGTCTGTAACAACATTTTTATATAAAGAAAAGATGCGTTCACTCTCTACATTATTTGTTGGAGACTCGCGTCTCGCATAGTCATAGTCCAGTTGTAGTTGTAGAACGAGTTGTAGACTTCAGGGAGTGTATGCGTTCAACGGAACAGCGGCTGCTGTTACGTCAGCCGGACGCTGCCGAGTTCAAGACTTCAGGGAGTGTATGCGCTCAACGGAACAGCGGCAGCTGTTGCGTCAGCCGGACCGGACGCTGCCAGTCATTAGAACATTAGCAAGTACACAGTGAATTTAATTATCCGAACAAATTGATTGTCAGAAGTCCCTCAGTCCTAATTAGTTCTGAAAATCGACGCTCTACTATAACTTCATAAAATTAACGTCTAATTGTAAATAAATGGAATTCGAAATCATAGCTCACTGCTTACTAAAAATGAAACGAATGATGCTTGGCCGTCGGGACTTTTTTTACTGTCCGCGAGACAAGAAAAGCTTTGAATCCAATATGAAAATTAATTGTTGTCAGGATGTTTAAAGTCGATTGCGATCTGTATACAATCAATTATCATGCAATCAAAAAACTATTTACATGTCAGTCCGATCCGTTAAAATAGCGTCTTAAAACTTTGTATACAGAAACGAAATATAGTAGGCCTACTAAGAATAACCTCTGTCTTAAATTGTATTCTTTTATGAAAAATTGCATTAATAAAACTATATAATAACGAAATAAGCTACTGTTAGTATTTACGCCATTTTGGAAACAATCTATATTTACGATTTTAGTAATAATAAATCACCAATTTTGCGAAAAATCGCCTTTTTCGCAAAAAAATCGTCTTTTTCACAAAAAATTGTGGATTTCGCGTTTTTCGCAATTAAACCTGGGATTTCGCAAAAAAATCGCACTTATCGCAAAATGCGATTTTTTCAGGTCCCTAGATATAAGTAAATAGAAAAATAGTATATTTACATTAAATTAAATAATTTACTGTCCAACTCTTCAAGTAGTTTCTTATGAATTTAGTATAGATATAAAAAAAGGGAAAAAACAATATATTTACATTACATTAAATAATTAACTGTAACGCTCTTCAATTCAGTTAATTATTATAAATTAACTATAGATATAAGAAAAAGAAAAAACAATATGTTTACATTAGGCTATTACCTGATAATATTGGTTGCGCTTATTTGTAAGCGATTTGTGGACAAACCAAACATCTGACTGAAAAATGTTTGAAAAAAAATATGGAGATCAACTAATTTTCTACAACTTTGCCGCTGGAAGTTTCTTTCTACCCTAAAAATAAAAAAAGTTTACGCTTTACTACTTTTTCATGTCCCGATTTAAAAAATCGAAGTATTTGTTATTGTATAAATTCCGAACATTTACTAAACTGGAAGATATTTATACTGTTAGTTGCAACATATCACGCAGATTACAAATATATAAAATTTGTCCTATTTAAATAATCCTAGTACTGTGCAGAAGCTTGTAATTGAAAGCGCGTCCAATACTAAAAATTGCTCGGCGGCCCTCTAATCGATGGATTTGACACAGACTGTATTTTTCTTACAAAACGACAAAGACTGGTGTTGGAGGGAGAAGGGCATTACTGCTTCTGCACGAACCACGTGCCATCCTAAATGCTACTACCTATAACATATATATCTCTGTGACCCTTTCACTGAAAAATAATTAGAGAGAAGCGAGCTGTCTTTGATAAGAAAGGTCTCTTGGTAATAATACAAAGTTAGTTCTTTATAAGATTAGTACAGATTTACACTTACATCTCTGACTTTATTGAGAAGGGCACTGATATCAACATGTCCATGTTTTAACGCAGTAATTTCAGCCTTAACTCCGTCCATGTTTTTGACTTCAGTACTGCAGCCAGCTAAGCACAAACATCTATAACAATACACAAAGTAAACAACATTACACAATACAATATGTTAAGCCTACGCACGACTGCAGACAAATTAATGCAAATTGCTTTATAGTGGGAACAATGTGTTCTATTACAATTGTTATAAACTAATTTACATACGATGATGCAATTATTGCAACTCAACATTGACTATGAAATAGTAGGTTTAGCATGTAATTCTTAAAGTTCTGAAATTAAAATTAGTTGTAACAAGCAGAATACCCAAACATGCATTACTATAACAAAGATTGGAGACTTGCTAAATAGACCTACAGCAACGTCCCGCTAATCCAGACTAGATGGGACCGGACCCTGTCCGGATCACCAAAAGTCTGAATTAAATTAAATTTGATCTAAAATGGCGTAATACATGTTTCAGATGGGTAAATTTATAAAAATCGAAGTATTTTTCATAAATACAATTTTTTTTTTACAGCGTAATTTTAGTTTTATTACTACCATATCCCTAGTCCTCATTTTTAACCTACGAACTGATGTAGGGTTTAATAAAAAATAATAGCTAAATTTTAAAGTTTTAACCGGACTATAATATACAATTACATTGATTAAACAAAGCTTGGAGGTTTTGATCCGTTGTCACAGTCGCATCTTCCGTTTAGTTGCCATTTCCACACACAAACACTCGCACTGAATGGTATGTAAAAACAAGAATCACCCGATTAATATGATATAAGTTTATTTTGTTGTTATTAACCGAAGACTTCAGGGAAGGAAACCAAAGAGGCTTTCTAAAAAACAGAGAGTGAGCCAATTCCTGGAAAAAAAGGATGTGTGTGCTGAATTCTTAGGAAAAGGTAGTTTAGTCATTCGATTACGAAGGCAGTAGCACATTTGATCTTTAAAAGAGAGTGACTAATCTAATAGATCACATGGAAGTAGTGGGCATGATATCATAGATTATATTTCTTTGCATTAGTAGTCAAGTAGTCAATCCCTTGTAACCAATGTTCCAATAAAAAAAAAATGTAATTCTCCAAACTCTTCTTATATTCTTTTTGATTTGTTCTTCTCCCTAGTTAACTGTAATAAAACATAACTATGACTAAGACCTACCTTACTATTTCCGTATGACCATACCTAGCCGCTAAATGGACTGGGTACAATCCCTGTTTGTTTGGTTGGTCAACGTTACATCCGAGCGTACACAGCGTTTGTACAACAGACAACAGACCTTCCCTGACAGCAATGTGTAACGACGTTTCACCTCCCTGCAAGAGAAAGCTTCTTTAATTGAATATAATATTTACATAAACTCTAATGTATAGGTCTAAAACAAACAATATTGAAAATTATGATCATATGACAGTATATGCCAGCTGATCACTTTGGATATTGTTGTCATAGTAATAGTATTGTTTAATGATTTTGATTCAAGCAGTGCAGATGTTAGAATGTTATTAGCATCATGGGAGAAAATTTTTAATATGAAATACTATTTCCGATGATACGGAATTGGTCGAAAACAGATCTAGCCTGACACAAGTTGCAAATAATTCGACCATGCTGCTGAATCGCTGACATAAGTTTAGCTAATTTCCAATATTAAATTTATATGTTTTCAACCGACAATTTGGGAAATTGGTCTACTCACGAAGGTGCTGAATAGCTGTCTGTGTGTACAAAATATATTACTAGAATTTGTTTGCACCTAAGTTTTCAACTTCGACTCACGCACAGCTTTGTTCCATTCGTAGCGGAAAAACTCGCTATGTGAGTTTGTATCTCGACCTTGTGGCCTCAGATTAAGGCTGCTCCGCTTCGCTCGCATCATACAAACTCGGCCTTCGGCCTCGGATCAGAAAATGCCCCCACATGGATTTGAATAGGTACTTTTATGGTATTTTACGTTTTGATTGATTTTGGGAGAACCAGACCAGCTATAAGGTTGTGTAAAAAAGCAAAATGTGCAGAACAATTTCCTACATTAATTTTTTTAGAGAAATACCTAACGTTTCATTTTAGTACGAAAAATGTAAATTACTATTAGTGACTTCCGATCGAAAAACATTCTTCGAGATCCTTTCTGTGGGAGGCCCAAGGGCTACCTAAGTAATATTGTTCAAATTTATCTGGAGAAAAGTTCGTCTATTATCTGGAATAACGTTTCTAGGCTTAGGAAGGCAAAAACCTTCATCTGTCTCTTTAAGTCGAAAGCTCAAAAGCTTCTATTAATTGATGTGCAGAAATAATCTTAGTTTCTTGTCGATTCTGCTCCCTTGGGATTGAATTTGCTCAAAACCTGCTGTGCGAGTACGAGGCTTTTGCGTGCAGGAGATTCACAGTACTCCGAAGACTGGTTGTTAGCCTGGAAAAGTTTCGAAGTGTTGATCCCAAGACCCTCCTTGGCTTTATAAGTGGCCTGGGAAGGATCTGGGATGTGGTCACTAAAAGGGACAGTCATACCACAATAGAACCACTCGGGTCACAGTGGTGGAGAGGCTATGGACGTCTTTATTCCTTATTAAAAAAATGACTTAATTCTTTTGTTAGAAAATCTTCACTATTTGAACAAACTATAAAAGTTTACAAACTCCTTCTTCCTGAAACGGTGCTTACAACCAATGACTACATATTAATAAGACGAAAAGTTCCAATGTTAAAAATTCAGCCCAGGGAATCAGGTATAAAAGTGTGTTTGCACACACTGCCGCTATGTGGGGCTACACGTACATTGAAGTGCAGAAGAAGAGACGGGGGGAGGGAGAGAGAGAGAGAGCTAGAGCATTAGTTTTCCTCGAGATCTGCTGTGCAGTGTGAGAGTAAAAAACCACGCTTCATTACACTTACCAGCGCTGTAAAATTATGAAAATTTTACGATTCGTAGATAAGAACCATACGATTCGTATGCTGTAAACAAAATTTCTGTTTCTTTGATCAATATTAAAACAATGATGTTTAATTCATTTTGATAATGACGTACAATTTTCACTCTGCTGAAAAGTTTTTTTATTTTTGGTCAGAGACAGTTATTCTGTTAGAAAGTTTTAAATACAGGTTCAAATGAATGTGCAGTTTAAATACAATAAAGAACATGTTCCTCAAGGATTAAAAATTAAAAATATAACAATACTGGAAATTTTATACTTAAAGTTATAACTACTAGAAGTATCCACCCCTGCTCGCTTCACTCACCAACCCCCACGGTGAAGCAAATGCAAACAGATTAACACTTACGAAACAAAGGTGTCAATCATGGGAAGTATACAAATTTATTTTTATTGTGAAGGGGCTGTTGCCCCCCAGTTGTAACTGATGGTTACAAAAATAAAAATATATAAATAATATGAACTGTTAAAAAAAAATGGGATTCGGTAAAAGTTTCAAAAATAAAAAAAAATACTCAAAAATAATAAAAAATGCTATATGTGGATTATTTCCTAATAATTATCACCTCTCCCTCAATTCCTCTACTTATTCACCTTTAATACAAATAATCATTGCTCATAACATTACTTTAAATCACCAAGAACACTTCTTACCACTTTACCTCCATTTACTAAAAATCACCATACATCATGTATCTCCTCTAACTCCAACGTAGAATCACACCTTAAGCTCCACCTTACCTTAATTCACCTTACACCTTACTCATAAAAACCTTGATATCACCTTCGTTTAACTCAAATAAAAAAAAAAAATAATAATAATAATCCACATATAACTCTATTTATGCTCCATTAATACTTATGCATTTATCTATCTATAATTACCAATTACTATTAACGATTTATTATATTAATAATTCAATTTTCTCAAGGGTGAATACTTAGCTGCAAAGTAATGACTTGTGGATGTACGTGGATAAATAAAGGAGTCTAAGACATAGTAGCGGAACAACTATTTCTTTACTCAAACATTTAAAAAAAGTGATTATTTACAACAAAATATATCAACATTACAAGAAATAAACAAACAAATCAATTGTATACAAATCTGTACAAAGTGTTGTCAAGCCTAGCTTAAAGTATGACGCAATAAAAATCAAAGGAAGTTACTTGTTAGAACAATCAAAAATTTTATAATTGCAGACTGAAAAATGTATGTCCTATGGCCATTATTACTTACTGCGTTATTCGTTGCACTGTTTTTACCTAGGATTTTATTGTATTTACCATTGACATGAAACACCAATAACTATCACGCGCGTTTTATCAAAGCACATGGGCGACTTTCTACAACTTCATTCATCACAAAGTTTACACCATCGATTTTACTTTCTAAGTTCTCACGAACGCCGAAGCACCTCTACTTCACTTTAGAATGACATTTGTTGCCATTCAATTGAAACGACTACATATTTCGATAAATTTCACATCACCTGCAGCTAGCTATACATACAAAGCTCTACGCCATGTTTCTCGTTCTGGAACGTTTTTTTTTTTTTTTTTTGGTGCTGTACAAAGCCTTCTGTATCCGTCTTGTTTTAACGCTTGTTGTTTGTACCGCGTTCAGACACCTGTGTACCGATGTTATGTTGTGTCCTGTTATATTCGCTAATACATATTTTAATTTTTTCACATGTGCTTACTTTTTAATTTCAATTGTTCTTTAAAACTGTCCATTGTGTAAACATTCAATTGTCTCTTTTAACCGTTCGCTTCAATCGCACTATTTGTTAAAATAACTTCTTATACAGTTCACACACGTTACATACTTTTATTGATTAATATATTTTTTAAGTCTGCTTTCATTTACCAACAGTCTGCCTTTTACTTTATTTACTTTTATTTAAATGATTTTACTTTAATTGTTTTGCGTCACAAAATAATTTATATGTATGCAAGAATTATAAATGTTTACTATTATATTGCGTCTTCATTTTATTTAGACCAAACCTCTATGCTTTAGACATTATAGGAAATTGTTAATTTATTATCATCATGTAACATTTCTGTTACATGGCTGTCAGTGTTACACAGTTCACCCATTAGACGTAACTATTTAAATTTTGTATATTATTATTTATTTTATTTCCTATAAAACACTTAAAATTAATAATTGCCAAATTTTCAGTTCTCTAGCAGGAAAGTAAAACAATCAACATTCTAACCTACGTTACTTAGGGATAGTGTAGATTTTTATTAGTAAAACTATTTTTTAAATCGGTTCAGTAGTTCTAGAGATTACCCCGACCCCCTACAAACAAACAAAAAAATTTACCTCTTTTTAGGCTCTTTATAATATTAGTATAGATTATATTTTGCACTGTTATACATAAGTTGAAATCGAAGTTCAAATACAGTTTTAATACAACAAACAACATATTTCTCAAGGATTGGAAAATAAAAATACAACAACACTGGAAATATTATACTTAAAGTTATAAAATATTGTATTTTGTGCTCTTATACATAAGTTGAAATCGAAATTGAAATACAAAAAACAACATGTTCCTCAAGGATTGGACAATAAAAATACAACAAAACTGGAAATGTTACACTTAAAATTATAAAATATTATATTTTGTGCTGTTATACATAAGTTGAAATCGAAGTTGAAATACAACAAACAAAATGTTCCTCAAGGATTGGACAATAAAAATACACAATACTGGAAATGTTATAATTAAAGTTGTAACAATTAATTGTATTTTGCACAGTTTGTTATATTTTACTTTTTATTTATTTGATTGCCACAATACAGAACATACAGGACACATACCCAATGCCAGATGACATGTCATTGCAATATAACAATATACGAATGTTACAATACACAAAATGAACATAATCAATAAAAAACATAAAACATTTAAGGGGAGCATGAAAGGCAACATTTAGTTTTGTTAAAAAAAATTTTTGTTTGCGTATTTTGATTCCTTAAACCCTTTCCACTCCAATTACTGGGGACCTAGTGTTGCTATCAGCTCCATTTAATTTTTAGCGAATATTGCATTTTAATTTGTTTACTAAAAAAAGTTATTTCTGACAGTTCTAAAATGCTGATTTTTACTTGTGGGTTCTTCTGTGACTAAAGTATAGATTGGTATGAAATAAAACACATATTTTTATTTTCAAGTATATTTTTTAATTTTTATTTACTGAAAAAAATAGAAATTCGTAACAAAAAACTGGAAAAAAACAAGAATTTTGGACAAATTTTCAATGGGAAGACCTATATTTGTTGCTTGATTTTTGTTGTCTATATCCTTACAAACAAAATTAAGTGGTTTACAAATGTTTTAGACACAATGATACATTATAGAAAAATTATAATTGAATACAAGTTTTTTTGTAAAAAAATATTTTTTATGAAATAATTAGTTTTGACACCAACTTGTATAAAACTGCCTCAACTATTTATTTTATTGCTTAGCAACAGCATTATATAGGTCAAAACTAGTAAGAAAAGTTTTTTCAAAACTTATTGGTAATATTGGAATCACTCAGGTTCGAAACAAAAGTTCCGTCGCCACTCCCGTCATTTTGTAACAAACTGCCGTCGTCTTCGTTCATTTTATTTCACAACAATCATTATTGTAAAAAGAACAATAAAATAACAATTAATTAATAACTGTGAAATTACACATGATAACCTAGTACAACAAAAATAAACAACGCGTAAACTCACTAAAACACTGCGTAGTAAGTAGGCCCCAAACAACGCCGAGAGCAGACAGCTGTTTACAGAGCGGCCAAAGACGGCAAACATTACATTTTCTAAGATTTATTTACCACAGAAACTGAACTCAAATGGTTCTAAAAAAAAATCCAAAGTTAGCAGCACATCTCAAACTTTAATAATAGCGGTTATTAATAACATAGGAGTTCGTGCGGATTAGTAGGGTGCGGGGCTGACCCGACACTCGAGTGGAAAAGGTAAAAGGGTTATCTTTAAGAAAATATAAATAGTTTTGCTAAAAATTTTGTTTTAAATATGTTTAAAAAAAACATATCTAAGAATCTACTCTTCTATAATGGTAAGTTTTGACTTTTCAGCTCGTTTACAAAAACTTTAGTTTTTTTAAATAAAGGTAGGCCTGCACTTTTCTCAGGAAGTACTAAAGATATAAGGTTGAATTTTTTTGTGAATATGAATGACATAGTACTCTAGAATTACAAGCAAAATTATTTCCATAACTTACATTTTTATTTATAAAAAAATTAATTATTAAAAAACATTAAAATTTTTTTTTTAATAACAATTTTAAAAATCTCTTATTTTATGCTGTTAAAATTTTAATAGTTTAAGTTCAATACTTCTGAGAAAAATGTACCTAAATTTGTCCATTTTAACATGCGTAGCATCGACCCTTCCCGCTCCCCTTAACACTAAAAAACCGAAGTTTCAAAATACATACTATTTAAACAATTTTTTTAACAGAAACTACACCTCTAAAAATGCCACAGGCAATCCGTTAATTTCTGTAACATAAACTCCCCTACCGAAAAAACTGTTTTCCAACTGATATGTTGTTAACTCCTTTTTAAATTTCTTTAAATATGCAATTTGTTTGAAATAACTGGGAATTTTATTGTATATTTCAATATATCTATAGTTTGGAGCTTTCTCAAACATTGTGGTTTTATGTAAAGGATAATCGAACAAACGTTTACATCTTGTTGAATATCCATGATCGGTTTATATTTTAGAAATTGAGAATAGTTTGCTTTAACAAAACATAATACACTTAATATTTATATACAGGGCAGGGGTAGCATTCCCAATTTCTAAAATGTTGTTTACAAGAGTCATAGCATTTTAAATTGAATCATATCCTGAATGGCGTTTTTTGCCAGTTAGTCACGCCCCTCTTGGGGGGCGATGTCCAGGATCGGACGGTAATGCAACAATGTAACAAAATAAATAATATTTTATTGCAATAATAAATTTAGTCAAATGCGTTTCATTTATTTTGGCCCAGAAAACTGTTTGTTTACACAAATTTTTATTAAATTTATGCAATTAGTAAGTACAGAGTAGTCTGAGTAGTTACTAAACTATATTTACAATATTTTTATTGGCAGAATCTATTTCACTTAGGAGGTAAAATGGAGGCAATACTCAGCGTTATTAACTAATTAATAAAGCAAACACAGTTTAAAACACGAAAAACTTAATGCTAAAATGTTTCTAAAGGCAATATTATGGATACAATATTGTTTGTTGCTTTTTTAGAACAATAGGAAAGTCAACAAAAATAGAATCAGCTGGTGCCGATTGTTACTATATCATCACAAACAATAAGACAGACAACAAAACTCAAATCAGCTGACGCCTATGAATCAGCTGATTTGATTAATTAGATGGCAAGATACAGGTTAGTACGTTAGTAGTAACTTAAACAATTTTTAAAAGTACTTACCAATAGCATAAATTTAATAAAAAATTGTATAAAAAACAGCTATCTGTGTAAAAAGAAATGAAACTGATTTGATTAAATTTATTATTGCAATAAAATATTGTCTATTTTCTTGCACTACCGTCCGATCCTGAACATCGCCCCCCCAAGAGGGGCGTGCACTGTCTGGCGAAAAATACCATAAGTCTGTTATTCTATAACGAATTTAAAAAAAACAAACTTAATAGATAGGGAATTCATTGTGCAAAAAAAAAGATATTCTTAACATTTTTTCAGGAAAGGGCTAGTTTTTTCGTTATTTCCGTTCGAAAGTTTTAAACGGTCGCCATTTTGAAAATATTGAAGTCACGTCAACATAACTTTTTTCATATTTAGGTAATACTAACAAAAAGGGTTGATATAATTATGGTATTATTTCGTTAAGTCATTTTTTAGATATGGATTTTTAAAAATCATTTTGGTCACAGTAGGACAACCGAAATGATTTTAAACAAATTAACAGTGATTTGGTGATAACTTTGTACCCAGGAACAATTCCAAAAATTATGTGACAAGAGTTATGAAGACCTCTCTATAATAACCCTCTTTTTACCCTCGTCCTTACATACTCCCATTAAAAATTAACTGTCAATACGTTTTAATAAATTTCACAAAATCATTGAGTCTTTTGTTGATTAATTCCCTACGACTTCTTGTACAAATACAACACAACTGTAAAGAAAACTTGATGTATTCGTACATTTCTTTGTCTTTCACTGGAAACCTGAAAAATGATAAGTCTGGATTTCTCACAGATGTATCGTTGCAGTTTTTATAGGAACATTTAGATCCTCCACTTTTAGAACAGGATTGCATTGCAAAATGTTACAGCTATTTACTTTACAACAATGACATTATTTAGACTATATACTTTCACCCCACATACTAAAACCATAGTTACAAACTTATATTACTTAAAAAACATTAGAAAAGAAAACCACCTAAAATGTATTTAGTACACTGCAATTACAATGTTGGAAATGAAAAAAATGAATGGCATTGACGTACCAAAGCTTGTCAGAGACAAAACAATCTGCGCTCAAAGTCACATGACAGTCGGACCTCTCTGTCTCTCCTTCTCTTTTCATCCTTGTCCCACACTCGGTCGGCAAACGCGCCCTCAGATTTCCTAGCGACTAAGTGCATTAACTACCATGTATACCTACTTTCCTGGGCTGAATTCTACCCATTTAAACTGTTCGTCTTATTGATATGTAGTCTTTGTTACAACTCAGTAATAATAATAGAGACATTTATTGATGTGAAGGTATACTGATATCAGAAAATGGATAATATAATTAGATTTCAAGAAAAAAGTACTCACTTCATCTTGTATCTCATAATCAGCTGCCGCAGCGTGCAGCAGAAACATGGCCACATTTACATGCTTCCTAGATAGCGCAACATGTAAAGGCGTAGCACCTTGTATATTGATAGCATCTACTGTCGCTCCGTTCTCTACGAGTGTTGTGATACAGTCGACATGACCCCACGCGCTGGCAACATGCAAGGCACTATCTCCTTCCTGTAAAACATATCCCATAAACACATAAGTGTGAAAACAAAGTCCTTGCCAAAAAAGATTCGATCCATAAAAGTAGTGAGATTGAAAATACGGCCATGTCTTTCTACCAGCTGGCAAGGTTTGATGAATTACATCTACTTCCAGGCTATTTTAGCCACCCTATTAGTTTTATTCTACGTTATTGAAAGCCTGAACTCATTGAACCATAGAAATAATGTTTTAACGTTTATCCTCGCAACGATTTTCTTGTTGTACAACTTGGCAAGTTTGTTTCCCTTCTAAAGAAATTAATTACAAAGAACAAACTCAAATACATAACATTGATGGAAGTTTGAAAAAAAATCAATATGACCAATGATTTTAAAACTTACTAGGTTGAAAGCAAAAAAAATCTTTGCAAGAATAAACATTTAAAAATGATTGTAATGACCTGACCAGGCTTAGTCGGCAAGGTTGTTACGGAATTTCTGTTACAGACTTAAAAGAGACTATAAGAACTGCAAATGGTTTCTAAGATTAAGAATGTTGTAATTTAAATAATTCGATCGCACAGCTGAACCGCTAATGAGAGTTGAGCGAATTTCAAAAATTAAGTTTATATGTTTTACGGTAACAACTATTTGGTAAATTGATCTACTCATGAAGGCACTGAATAGCTGCCTGCGGTACAAAATATATTAGAATTTGTTTGCATCTCACCCTCCATCCCCGACTCGCACATTACATCGTTCCGCTCATAGTGGAAACACACGCTATACGAGTTTGCACCTCGACCTTGCTTCCTCGGATTATGGACTGCTCTGCTTCGCTCGCAGCAGACAAACTTTTTTTGTATTTTACGTTTTGACCGATTTTGGGAGAACCAGACGGGCTATAATGTTGTGTAAAAACAAAATGTGCGGAATAATCTATATATATAAAAATGAATTGCTGTTCGTTAGTCTCGCTAAAACTCGAGAACGGCTGGACCGATTTGGCTATTTTTGGTCTTAAAATGTTTGTAGTAGTTCATAGAAGGTTTATACGTAAAGAAAAGTTTGAAAAGTTTCCCGAAAAAGTTTCAAATTTGGAAGAAACTGAACAGCATTTATTGTATGAACTCAAAATCATAGCTCACAAAAACAGCTGTTCGTATAAAAAGCTTATGTTTGTTTACATGTATTACCATAGCAACATTACTTATCAAATTTATAATCACTTTAATAATATTCTTCAAAACCAACAGCTTTTTAAGGTTAGATTAAAAACCTTTAAACAAACACAAATAAAAATGCTTACAGAATTATAATTCAACTCAAACATTGATTATTAAATATCTATATAGGCCTACTTAGAGATATGCTGTTTAAAATATTGTTTATATAAAATATATCATAACTATGAAGTTTTTAATACTTTTCAAAACATATTTTCGCTATCAGTAATAATAATAACATACAAATTATTTGACACCATGTATAACCATAAACATACACGAGTTTAAACATATTTTATTGAAAACTAAACAAACCATCTGAATTAAACTAAATGCCATTAAAATATCACATTCGTAGCTTTATTTTGATATATACTGTATATTGTATATTTAAATACTAAACAATATATATCTTATACTAATTAGGCCTATACATTTAAAATTACAAACTCTATTTGAACCAGTTTGTTACATCCTAAATTAACGCGGATGTTACAAAGTGATTCAAATATTTTTTCTACGATCACCAGCTAATTTAAACCCTCGCTAAGAAAGGTTTAAAAGAAATTCGAAGTTTTAGGGTGGTTTGGGGAGGGGGATCAAAGTTACTAAAAATCCCTATAAGAACAAATTGGAATGAAATTTGGTACATAGGTTCCTCTAAGGCCGTAGGTGCTCGCAACATTGTCAATGAAATTAAGTGAAAGTCAAACTTAGTAAAAACTATAAATTAAAACGATATATTTAAAGCTTTTTCATGTTAGATAGTAGTTTACAGGAATACAATTTTCAGTGCTTTCCTAAATAGCGTAGACTTTTTTCATGATCACAGTAGGATACACACAGGTATTCAACGGACACTTAAAAAGAATTACAATTACGTCAAAAAGACTGAAAATACCAACAACTACGGGCAACGCCGTACGGGTCAGCTAGTCTTGTATATTTATTTTATTAGATAAAATCCCAAAAATGTCCAAACATTTTTACTTGCACTCAAAAAACGAGCTTCCAGTTGTTGGATTTTGTTGGATAATGAACTCGTCCGAGCAACTTAGAAAATGAACGTGTGTTTGGACCAGAAACAATGACTTAAAATATTTATAGAGAGCTGTGAAACACCCTGTATATTAATAAATTGAGTGTCTACAACAAAACCCACATAGAAAGTAAAGTGAAAACACAATCAAAAAAACTTGTTATCTATGGTGGTCTAATTCAGTATGCTGACGATACTACTATAAGTGTAAAAGGGCAAAGACTTTGTGAACACTGCTTGCCAGTATTTTTATGAACACAATCTTAAAATAAACACATTAGATACAAAGTGCATGATTTTTAGTTTAAAGCCTGACTTAGAAGACCTTAATATGGTGTTGGATGAGTAACTAGTAGAGAGAGACTGTATCATTTTTAAAGTTTCTAGGACTCATCATTGACAGCAAACTATCTTGGGCAGAGTACATTAATGAACTGTGCAAAACACTGAGTTCAGTGGTTTTTATACTCAGGCCACTGGCAAAGTTCTGTTCAGAACACATTCTGAAATTAACATCCTTTGGTCTATTCTCTACTCACCTAAATTATGGAATTGCTATGAGGTATAGTTCAACACCACAAAATGACCGAAAGGGTCTTCAGTTTACAAAAGCAAGCAGTAGGAATTATGGCTCGATTGGGCCATCTTGATTCTTGTAGCATTTAAAAAGCTAGGTATCTTGACCTTTCCCTGTATGCACATTTTTGAAGTAATTTTAAATTAAAAGTATAAGAGTTCTGCGACTCGAAACACTGAAGTGCATACATACAATCAACTCCTATAAAAGCGAGTGTACGTCCGTACGTACATACATGAATAACATATAATACAACAGCTGATTTTGCCTATCATCTATAACACAAGCTTAGATTTTACTTTGGGGTTATGTTTACAACTTCAATGAATAATATATATAACAATATGTGAAGTTGATTTTTTAAATAAGAGTTACAGAAATAATGTGTAAGCTATAATATTTTATAAGATTTGCTTTGTTACTTTGAGGTTATAAATTCTATATAAATACAACCTTCTATTGTCAATATATTCATTTATACAAATTTAAAGAATAAATACTCATTCGTTTAGCTTCGGAAATATTCGTATGACATTTATAAACATGTAAGCATTTAATTGCTATTATTAATTTCTGCATTATAATATTATAACTTCTAAATCATTTGATAAATCAATGTAATATAAAAAACAAAAGAAAAAATGTGTATCTTTATTTTGATAAATAATAATGTACTTATATAAACACAATATGTTTACAAATAGACCAACAGTTTACAATTCTACACATTTACCAGTTAAAAATTCCCTCAGCATACTTAGGTAGGCCTAGATAAAGTTGATGCATTTAAATAGTAGTTTTATAAATGATTTATTTCTGATATGTATCTCATTAATCTGCCTGTGATTTTTCACATGGGCTTACTAGTATGCATCATAAAAATGACTTCCGTGTCAAAAATTACAGATTAAAAGCTTTTGACAAGCTACCGTCTGAGACTGGAGTCCGTTTCGTGAACAAACTCTCTAAAAATTTTAAAGAACCAATGGAAATTTTAAAAACAAATTAAAGCGGTTCAATGCTTTCTATTACGTGGGGGCATTTCTTGATGCCACATTATAGCCTATTATTACCTAAATGAATGAAACATATGTGTATATTTTGTTATCATAATTTTATGCATATAAGTTTTATTGAAATGTTATAATTTTAATATTTAAAATTAATTTTAACAAGCATAAAGTTGTAAAAAAGGGGGAAATGTATGTTTAGTTGAATTATTAATATTATTGTTATCGCATTTACATATGAATATACCTGTTTTATGTAAATGTAACATTTATTTATTTATTTTTTTTTTTTTTTTGGGGTTTAAAGGCGAAAAACCTGGGTGGTTATCATCGCCTAACATTTATTTAAAAGGATTAATAAAGATTAATTGATTAACTTTTTCTATCGTTCAGTCAAGATTACATCAAATCAGTGGGCACACAGTGTGTTTGACAATTAAGTTAATTTGTGAAATATACGAATTTTGTATGAAACACATGTTACAAAATGATCAAAAATGGTCTTATTCACATACAGTAAGACCTCGATAATCCGGCAGACCCTATAGTTCGGCATCCATCATCTTGAAAATTTGCACTCATTAAAAATGGCAGTTTTTATAATTATTGAGTGATTTAAGCCCGGTCTACACTGTCTGTTGGTTCCGCATCCATTAAAAACCGTGTGTAAAAATCTACTGCTCAATAAACTTGTCCAAAACAAACATTTCAATCAAAATCTCTCCTAAAAATCGAACCGTTTCAAAACAATGTGCTCTTGTTGTCCTTTAAAAACGTTAAAGGGACCGTTTAACACTTTGTTTGCTGACAGTATTTTGTTGAACGTATTCCACTTAATGAAGATTATTTGAACAAATTGAAGTCTTTGGAAAAAGATACATTGAATTTCTTGTAAATAGTTGTTCGATTTAAAACCGCATTCAGGGTATCTACTAGTCGCAGAAATAAAAATCAGTGAATTTCAGGGTAAAAATTTTAAAAATCGAGTTTCTATATACAAAGTCTTTATTCTGTAAAACTTAAAATCCCTTATTTCTAATTCTCTTAGTAATACACCCAACTAGTGATGAGCTATTGTGTGATATTGTAGTCGATTGTCTCAATTGTTAAAACATCTCAAGCATCAAACAATCGCGCATCACTACGCCGCAACTTGTCTGCTCCGCTGTTCCCTACTACGCCCATTCTCCCCACTTATCAAACGCTATTCCTGTTTATATTCATGTTTCGGCAAAAACGACATTGAAACAACATAAAACACATAATTACTCCGCTTTATATATGCTCAAAATTATTTTAAAGGCTAGATATGTCTTATAAAAAACTAATCAGGTTATTATAGGAAAAATATTTCATCATCTTGAAGCCTGGGGCTACGGTTGCAATTATAACATCAGCGTGTCACTCGCACGATAGTATACGGAATGTTTTTTTTATATTTGTTACAATCCAGCGCTCAGAGAGCTTATATTATAAATATTTTATATACAAAATGATTTTGTTTTAGGCTTTTAAAATTTATTTCCGCGACCTTTCAGCAAAATACGTGACTTTTCCGAGACTTCCGTGATCCCTTACTAGAATCCGCGACTTTTCCGTGACCAGTAGGCACCCTGGATTGTATGGTTTGGAAGCGAAAGGGGTTCGAAGAATTTGTGACAGGCTGGAGTAAAAATAGCAAACCCTCACCACGTACTGTACTGACTAACGGAAGCCAACAACAAAGGGGAATGGAGCCGTGCCTACCTGAGGCCCAACAGTTAGCGGCAATCTCTCTACGCAGTTAATGTTATGTAGTTTCAACGTGTAATTTACGTGTTCATATATAGTACATGTGCGTTTATTTATAGTTTATTCCCTGTCTAAATCATTTTAAAGGAAGACCTCGTTAATCCGGTATATCGTGCCGGTAATTTAAGAGCATGCCGGATTATCGAGGTCTTACTGTAATTAGTAAAAAATACAAGAATTCTTTGAAGCAGTTGTATATGATAGTCAACTTTAATCATAATCTTGTGGAATAGTTACGCATTAACAAAAGATTTTCAGACTAATTGATTTTGTGTGTTTTATAACTAAACAAAATAATAAATAAACAGTGGGGACAGCTTAGGTATGGTTTTTGAAAAGAGAACTTCTTTAAGCGCACCAAGCACTTTTTGGATGAGGTAAAATTGTCGAACTCACGACACGCACTTAAAGTGAGACGCTTTGCATTTTTGATTTCGTCGATGATTTCTTCTTCTTCATTGTTTTACACACGTACCAATATAAACCAGAAGTTTAATGTAACAGCTGATCATAAAAGAGCGACGAAATAAGATAGGCAGTGGTAAATTCAAAGGTTTAAACTCAATAGCTGTATGGGTTTAGTCACGTCACGCTACCAATGAAATGGACATTGAACTTCCTCCTTTTGTAAGTTGTGTTAAATTAGTTTACTTGGTAATAACTCTGAAATGGACCTTGTACTTCCTAATTTTGTAAGTTGTGTTAGATTAGTGTATTTTGTGATACCTCTAAAATGGACATAGTGCTTTCTAATTTGTTTAAATGTCTAAATTTTCTAACTTGGTTGCTATGGTAATGAATGTAAATGCATTAAAGAAACAAGGTGTTGGTTCAGTACAGCCCTAACCTAAAATTATGTTTTTTTAAATTATTATCCGACTGCAGACAATAATGTTTATGTTATTTTTAGATTTCAATTTTAAATGGGACAAGATAAAAATAAGTATCAAATTTCAGACTAACCAATATAACCAACGATTTCTACTAATGACAGTTTTCACTTCTGTTGGCAGTCCCATGACTGCTTTCTTATTTTTTGGTCAAAATAAGTGTGTGTAGCTTTTGCTAACAATTATCTGGTATGTAGTTAGATATAAGTTTGATTTCATCATTCATATTTTGTATTTTATTTTAAATGTTTGTGCGTATTTTATGTTTAAATTTTTATTAAAATTTGTAAATGGTTTAACAAGCAATTGCACTGAATTCTCAATTGGGCTATAACCCAATTAGCATCACAATTACCTTACAGCTTACGAACCACACCCAGGAGGATTTTACAAAGATAATATCCAATTCAAAATGTCTATTAAAAGAATTTTATTCTTCAAATTAAATATAATTTTTTGCAAGCATAATTTCGCAATTTACCTTGTTAGGTTTGGTGATACATGCTCCAGCTGTGATGAGCAAACCAACCTGATTGCTTTGCCCATGGCGAGCTGCGTGTATGAGTGCTGTTTCTCCTGCATAATCTGTGCTTCCAAGATTGGCACCGCTTGCTATAAGCAGTCTTGTCATGTCTATACGCGGTGACCTGACTGCAATATGCAAAACTGTTTCTCCATTCTGCAAGTAAAGAAAATAATTAAATTCGATCACGAAGCTGAAACGCTGGCGTGAGTTGAGCGAATTTCCAAAAGTGAGATTAAATGTTTTAGGGTTTCAACCAACTATTTGGGAGATTGGTCTACTCATGAAGGCTCTGAATAGCTGCCTGCATGTACAAAATATATTAGTAGATTTTTTCCACCTCAGCCTCCAATTGCGGCTCACCCGCTGCTTTATTCCGCTCCCTTATTTGGCCTTGCAATCTCGGACTGAACAAAGCAGTGAACAAACTCGCTTTGCGAGGTAAAAAATAAAGAGTAATATCACGTTTGATCGTTTGGGAGAACCGGATTGGCTATAAGGTCGTGTAAAAAAACAAAATGTGCCGAATAATCTCCTAAATATTTATTTTTTTAGATAAAATTGGAAAAAAGTTTCATTCTAGTTTGAAAAATTTTAAAATAATTTTACTTCCGGTCAAAAAACATGCTTCCGGTTGTTGGATTTTTTGCTAATGAACTCGTCAGAGCGAATTAGAAAATAAACGTGTTTACTAAATATGGACCAAATCGGGTGTAAAACGTGACCGTTAGATTGCGAACACACACACACATATATATATAATATATAAAGTTTCTAATGACACCCGAAAACATGTTCTGGGGAGCAAGATCGGTTCTCATTTACTACTCGGTTCTCATTTACCTGAGGTCTAAAGAGTCACTGCAATAGCATCTTTCCTATGGAAATTCCCTAATAAAGAATGGGTGGGCTTCAGCAAAGATACAAAGTTATTCGGCAAGATATTTTACAACCGTATAGCCAATAATCTGGTAATCCCTTGTTTCCACTGTAGCTCCAGTACTTATACATTCTGGACTAGGTTGCGAAATAAATAAATAAAGCAAACATAATGTTAAAATTTTTAGTACAACTTCAGTACAGTGGATACTCGAAATAAATTTCCAATTTGTTGCAAAAATTTGACCTGTACAAAATTCCTTACATAGTAAATGGTGTATTTATTCAAAGAACTATAAAGCTTTGTTCACACACAAAAAAAAGAAGAAAAAAAAAAGTTTGTATGGTGTTATTTAAAATATTGTAAATTTAGATTTTCACTATCTTCACCAAAAACTATGATGTAGGCTAATGTTCACTTTAGATGAGATGTCACTAGGCCTATGTTTAAAAAAAACATTCATTAGCTGCAAAAACGGTTTCTCTCGTTTTTAATCGTTTAGGAAATCATGTTTTAAACATTTCCAGGTTTTCGGGTTGCAAGCCTTTTTTAAAAACATTATAGCAGGAAAACTGTAAAACAAAATGACATGAATTCTTCACACATTTATAGACAAAAGGCCATATTTATATTTATTTTTTCTCCAAAAAGATATCTCTTATAGATTCCACGATATAAGCCAGAGAAAACAGATGTTTTTCGCAAGTTAGATAACGGTAAGGGGGAAAAACCGACAGGATTTTCATAGGTTTTATTACATTAAAAGAAGCCACAGAACTATAAGTAACTTATTGCTTACTCAAAAGTTGTTTTGGCCTAAAATGTTAAGCTTAATGCAAAAAAAAGATAAACAATAGGTGTGAATAGGGGCAGGCAATTGAGAATGTTTCATTATCGCTAGTTGAAAAGAAGTAAATAATCCGACACTGTCTGAGATATAAAATTAAACAACACATGACAGCTGACTAAAACTACGAACGCTCACAGCCACTTGTATTTCTTTTTTTTCTGATACTATAATGATAAAAAAGCACCATAACCAGTGATTTCTGGGAAAACATTTTCCATTCTAAATACAATAATTATCACAAGTTTTAAATAATTGAACGACTTTTTGTATTTTTCGTAATTTATTACTATGCGTCTTTACAGTTGGACGTTGGCTCTTCTAGTACATTTTGGCAACGTCCTCTTAGTTGGATTCATTTTTAGCAAACTATTAACTTGTAGAAAGAAACTAAAAGTTGTGTCATTAGGAAATGTAAATAAGATGTATGCACACACCAATGAAAATAAGTAGTTTTTATAAGTTAAAAATAATACCGGCCCGAGAACTGATCTTTGCGCGACTCCATATCTTAGCAGGATTAGTTTTGTCAGCCTCTCTATAATTAGGTCGGCTCTAGCTGTCGGCCATGTTGGCTGACACTCCATAAGACCAATGTTAAATTCAAATTCAAATTTTTCCTTTATTTTTGATCGGAAAATTATAAACAATATGTCATTTTAAAGCTATGGTCAATATGCATGCAAATGGCTTTTTAAAAATTAAGAAAAATATTTTGTTTAATATTTATTAACAATTTAAAACATTAATTTTTAATATTCTTTATTTTGTCACTATTAATTATAGCGAAAAACTACCAAGCCATTCGCCTGAAGTATTTCGTCCCCAAGATTTTGGTATTTTTTTTAAAACGCTATATGAACAATTGCGGGTTTTTAATGGATTTAGGCTGAGCAATGTCCGTGTAAAATACCGCTGCTATAGGGTGATTTCAATTTTTTTGTACGTTGTAACTATTAATTATAGCGAAAAATTACCAAGACATTCGGATGAAGAATTTTGTCCCCAAGAGTTTGGTATTTAAAAAAAAACGCTATTTGAATAATTGCGGGTTTTAAATGGATTTAGGATGAGCAATGTCCGCGTAACCTACCGCCGCTGTAGGGAGTCGCAGGTTGCTTTCTGTTTTACTAGAGCCGATCCTTAACACTGTGTTCTGGTATAAAGAAAAGGTTTTTGCTACGTTTGTCTCGGTTATACAGTTTGGAATTGAAATTTGGGGTAGTTCAAGTAAAGCAGGAGAATTATTTAAAGTATAGAAAACATATTTAAGAATTATGACTTTTTTCCAAAAACAGATCATCTTGTAAGGTGTTATTTTTAAAGAGTTGCGTATTTTAACCTTAAACAAACTATATATATTAAGGTATTTAATATTTGTTAGGCAAAACTATGATATGCTTATGGAATGCCAGCATTTTCATCATTATAACACAAGGCAAAAGAGTAATTTGCAGCTAACTTTATTTAAATCAATACCACATTATCATGGAAAGAAATTTTACAATAAGATGCATTGAACTTAAAAATATTTAAAATAATAATACTTTTAAAAATAGAGTAACTGATTATTTAATAAATAAGGCCTATTTTAGTGTTAAGGATTATTTCATAATGTAGATGTTTATGCTGTGTGTTAGTTTTTGTAAACTTGACAATGTCACCTGTTTTCCAGCTCTTGCTGGCTTTGTAAAATGTACTGTATATGTGACAATAAAGGAATCTGAATTTGAATTTTAACCACAGAAGTGGTACTCCTCTAATAAATACCAAGTGCATCACATTTATCTGTACTAATATTATAAAGAGTCAAAGTTTGTTTTTTTTTATGTAGGGGGTAATCTCTTTAGAGAACTACTGAACCGATTGAAAAAATAGTTTTACTAATAAAAAGCTGCATTATCCCTGAGTAACATAGGCTGTAATTCATTTCGATAAAAAACCTTTTTTATTTCAATATTTGTAAATTTAGTCGGAAATTTTTTTTAGGTTAGGCCTAGACTGATAAACCAACACATGTATTTACATTTATTATCATAGCAACCAATTGAATAAAATAGCTATTGTTCCAATATTTCCATTAACAGCTGATTTCAAACTTTAAAGCAATTATTTTAGTATTTCTAGCTTTTAGGTTAGGGGTTTAAAGTGTAGAACTGAACCTTGCTGGTTCTTTAGTTTCTTTTAACTGCTGTTATAAAATATATGAAATAATTTAATTTGAACATTTAACATTATTTATCAACTTAGCTTTGGGGTTATTATTAATCCTACACCTTTATTATAAAGAAAACATAACATGATTATGTGTATAGAAGGTTCTAACGAGATCGGCTTGCGGAGCATGAAGGGGTTTCCCCTAGTTTAAAAATAAATCAAGATTAACACAATCAATTTTGAACAAGTCTAGCAAAATACTCATAACTTTATTCTCAAGACCTTTAATAAAACGTGAGTTAGATTAATTGCAGCGATTATTGTTGACTTATCGCTCCGAAATCTAAATTAACGAACATAAAAGATGTTAAACCGCTCCAGGTATGTCAACAAAATTTATCAATTGTGTGTAAAACATTAGTACAATACTCCAGTTGGAATTTAGTTTGACATCTTACCTTATTTGTAAGGTTCAAATCGACTTGACCACGCGACAAGACTTGTTCCAAAGCTGCCAGGTCGTGTCCTTCGACAGCTTCAAACAGCGATACCGGCGTCGTAATGATGTCAGGAATCTGTGGCTGAAAAATCAAATCAATTTTATATATGAAATATGATTGGATAGTTTAGATATAAATGAAAAGCAAACACATCTAGTTTAGAGGACCACTAAATAACAAAAGATCATTTCACAAAATTATAAATTACAGTTTTCCAATTGCAGACACTTCTGAGCAGAGAGTTGATTTAATAAACAATGTTAAATCAACTACCCGTTTACAGTTTTCTTTAAAGAACCTTCTCACCACCAACCATCTTGACAACACCCGTAGGCTCGGACGAGAGCCGAAGACATCACCCGAACAGGGAAAACGCCATCGCTGGAGGAGCCGGACTGGCATTGAGGGGCCCGTTACGCTTCACAAATAAAACTATACCTATATATATATATATATAGTCCATTCTACGAAAGTGTTTTTAAATTGATTGGGTTTAGCTAACGGAAACTAATTTACTTAAACCTAAGAATTGCTGTAAATTACTTAATACTTTTCAACTTAATTATAAATTGAGTAATGTGAAGACAATAATTAATGATAATTGGCAGAAGCAGAATTCCACTAATTCCCTAAATATATTTACTAAACATTGGTACACTCTAAGAATTGCATGTAGATTTATAAAGATATCTATCTAATTAACTAGCACAAAATATGACGGACGCTCAATAATCAACAAGACAAATGGCTGTGGAAAAATAAAACGTTATAATCAATGACAATGTAACTTACACAACTTTTTTCTAATGTTGTCTCCACTAACAGTATGGCGGAATTAAAAAATTCTTGACCTTTCTTTCAGATTTTTTTGCATCTTCATTGTCTTTGAACTGGGTGCCACATAAAAACTCTAACTGGACCACAAACAGATGAAAATCAGGGTGGGTATGAACAAAATTCTTCACCTTTCAGATGTTTTTAAATCTTTGTTGCCTTCGAACTGGGCGGCTAAAAGTGGACCAAACAGATGACAATCAGGGGAGGGGGTAAAAAATCCTTGACCCTTCTTTCAGATTTTTTTGCGTCTTCGTTGTCTTCGAACTGGACGGCATAAAAACTCTAAGTGGACCAAACAGATGAAAATCAGGGGAGGGAGTAAAAAATTCTACACCTTTCTTTCAGATTTTTTGCATCTTTGTTGTCTTTGAACAGGGTGGTATAAAAACTCTAAGTGGACCAAACAGATGGAAATCAGTGGAGGGGGTAAAAAATTCTTGACCTTTCTTTCAGATTTTTTTGCATCTTCGTTGTCTTCGAACTGGGTGCCGCATAAAAACTCTTTAAGTGGGCCAAACAGATGAATATCAGACGGATCAGATGGGTTCAGGTTCACAGAGGTGAATTCACATTTCTTCGCTGGTTACAACACGGCTTGTAAAGCCATTATCTTACGTTAAAAACAGTTTTTTAGGGTCAGAACAAATACGTACACAAGTGTCCCTATGGACTAGAGTCAACGACTGTTTTAGAACAAAACTTGATCATGTTTGTGATGATTCACATTGTCATGGATGAGGAAATGAATGGTTTCAACACTAAAATTACAAAAACCAGCAATTGTCAAGATTTTTATACCTCTGTCTTTACGAATAGGGTCATTTGTGCTAGTAAAAACTTCAACCGGTCGTAATGAGCGATGAATATCGGTGAACTTGCTCTGCCCGATCAAAATTTGTCAATCTATTATATACCTTTCCACAACTTAAACACTTTTCACCATAATTCTTTTAAATTCCCAAGTAAGTTTTGGCTGGTTTCACATCTTTATATAACAAAATCTTACACCGAACATTGCTCTGGCATACGTGATTCGAAACGAGAAAGCATTTTTAAATTATATTTAAAAGCGGTAATGTTTGTTTTAATTTTTTTCAAACAGCTGATTGATGTTTTCAAACAGCTGATTGATTTTTTCAAACAGCTGATTGATTTTTTCAAACAGCTGATTTAGTTTGTCCTAAGAATGTCTACTTGAAAGTTGTTCTCAGAAAGTTTCATCTAAAACATTCAGTAGTTTCCCGCTATTTCAGCTTGTCTCGTTAATTATTGAACATCCCTCGCAGTACAGTGGAAGCTGAATGAATGATGTTTATTGTTCCTTCACAATATTCTGCTTTATTGTATTTACATAAAATTTTTAAAAGAAAATAAACAAAATCTTCAATCCTGTCTAGGTTAAAACCTATTTGGTATGAGGCAACATTATCTAATCAGCTTAAATATACTCAAAAAAGCAGATAAAAAGGGGAAAAACTGTGACCAAGTCCCTTGCAACTAAAGACTCTACATATGCTTATATATTGAATCGCAGCATGCTACCAAAATTAGGTCACAATATTATTAAACTATGAAATGAACATTCACAAACTTATTTTTACCTTAAAAAATATGACAGTATCCCAGCAAATTCAAGCCGAAAACCGGGTCGATAGACCACAAATTCATAATGACCTACAAATTTCAGGATTAGATTTGATGAATAGTTTCAAAGTTATGAGGCAAAACAAGTGAAGAACAAGGGTATTTTCCAATTTGACAAAAAATAAATCAATGTATAGTTGATTTATAATTTTTTTGTAGAAAACCCTAGTTTTACGCAAAAGCAGGATTTATGTAGAGAACACAGGATTTTTAGAAGAGAAAATATTAAATTTTAACTTGTATATGCTATAAAATATAATTTAAAAATAATTATAAAGGACCGCTAAGTAAAACGACACCTGAATATAAATAGCAATTATTAATTTAGTCACAAATCCCGACTTAGTTTAAAATTCCCTGACTTATATTCATAATGTGTGAAAAATTCTCAATTTTTTAATAGGTTTGTCAATTTTTTTCCAGGGGAGTCTGAATCCCCCTCTGCCTATCTGATAGTAAGTGACATTTCCTCAAATAAATTATTTCTTAAAAAATTTTTGGAAGAGTTCCTTACTTTAAACATGAGTAAAGACGCGAACAACTGCTATCAATGATATAAACCTAAACACTACAAAACTAACTACAATAAACTTACAGAAACATGATTTGAACTCGTTTTGTTCATTCTTCTTTTCACACAGTGTATAATTAGAGTCCCATTGTAAACTCAGTTTATCTGTTTACATAGGTGAACAAATCAATTAGGCCATGCCAAGTAGGTTAAACGTACTAGTAATCTAATCAACATTAGAAAAACTAAAAGACGCGTAGACCTTAATTATTCAACATGTTCCTTTGCACATTAAATATGTAAACTGTCCTATTGATTCTTTCGAACGTAGTCACTGGTTATAAATAGTTTCACTTCAAAGAATTAATGAAATATTTTGAGTTCTATTCATATTTTTTTTATAAGCTCAAAAATATGTTATCAGATAAACATACTGATTGTTCTGTCTCATCTCAGCTCATGTTGAATGTAACTGGATAGCTGATGGATTATTATTTTGAATTCTTTCAAGATACCACCACTGTAAATATTCACACATTGTCTATAAATAATACTGCATTCAATTTTATTATTATTATTATTATTATTGTTTATTTATTGTAAAATTCTGATTGTCCATATATGTTGTTCAGATCTTTATATACAGGATAGCTGGTGATGAACTTCGGTAAATGGTTCTATGGGTCAAAATAAATAGAAATCAAGAATACATTTTTTTCAAAAACGCTTAGTTTTCCAAATATTTGCCATTTGGTTTTTTTTACAAAATAATTCATATCTAGAGAAATGTTTGACCGACTGAGTTCAAACTTGGCATGAAGTTTAATCTAACAATGATCTATTTTACAAAAAATAAGTGATTATATCCAACCATGTATTTCAAAATGGCGGCATTTTGAAAATTTCAAACATGAATTACTAAAAAACCGTACAGTTTAACAAAAAATGTCAAGATACCTTTTTTGTAGCCCTTTTAATTCCCTTACCAAGTCAGTAAACACAACAATATTGTATGGACATATGCTGTTACTATCTTTAACTTAACTGTTATCCTTCATCCAATTGTTTTGACAGTTACACCATCCGCAAGGGAATTAAAACAGCTACAAAAAAGGAGTCTTGAAATTTTTGTTAAAATGTACGATTTTTGGCCAATTCATGTTTGAAATTTTCAAACAACCGCCATTTCAAAAAACATTATTGGATTTAATCGCTTATTTTTCTTAAAATAGATAATTGTTAGGTTAAACGTCATGCCATGTTTGAACTCAATCGGTCAAACCGTTCTCTAGATATGAATTTAGTAAAAGAAATAAATGGCGAATATCTTGAAAACGAAGCGGTTTTTAAAAAAAAGTTTTATTCCTGAATTTCTCTTTATTTTGACCGATATAACTATTTCCCAAAGTTTTTAACATTTATCGCCAGCCACCCTTTATTTTATGATTCATATCAAATATAAGTGTTTCTACATACAGTAAGTTACGTTATAAAAATAAGAAATTTTAAAACCAAGAAAAAAGTTTGTTTTTTGTTGGTGTTTTCAACAAAAGAAGCATATTTTTTTAACGGTGTAAAGTTTACGTGTGTCTATATTGAACCAAATTTTTTTTGCAGATAGATTTTGTTTCTAAAAAAATTTCAGAGGTAATATTAATGTTTAGGAAATTGTATGTCTCGTTAGACTTGGAGAATGGTTTGTTGAAAACAAATCCTAAGTTACTTACATTACCCCAGGGACCATTTTCTGGGGTAATGACTCTTCTGCAAAAAGACTTTTAACATTACAGAAGAGGGCAATTGGATTACTATGTGGAGTGGGATCAATGACCCATTGTAAACCTCTATTTAAAAGTTCAGGAATTCTGACGCTTCCATCAATTTACATGGTGTTTCAGGAGGAACGGATAATACTCCAAAACTGAATATACAGCTAAATATAAGAAAAATTGTTCATATGAGCATAGGTCCGGAAAAGCTTCGTTTCCAGATATCCTTCATTTTTTTTTTTTTTTTACAAAATAATTGGTATCTAGAGAACAATTTGACCGATTGAGTTAAAACCGATTGACAATTAACCTTATAATATATCTTAAGAAAAATAAGCGATTATTTCCAATCGTGCGTCTCAAAATGGTGGCTACTTGAAAATTTCAAACCTAAATTACTCAAAACCCGTCATTTAAAAAATGTCAAGACACCTGTTTTGTAGCTCTTTTAGTTCCCTATCTTCCTATCGGATGGTTAAACTGTAAAAACAATCGGATGATGGACAACAGTGTCTTGACATTCTTCGTTAAAATTTACGGTTCTTGAGTAATTTAGGTTTGAAATTTTCAAACAGCCATTTTGAAACGCATGATTGGATATAATCATTTATTTTTCTTAAGATAGATCATTGTTAGGTTAAACTTCATGTCATGTTTGAACTAATCGGTCAAACATTTCGCTAGATAGGAATTATTTTACTAAAAAAAATGGCGATATCTGGAAATTGAACCTTTTCCGGCCCCATGTTCATATGAACAATGTTTCTTATTTCTAGCTGTATAATCAATTCCTGAAGTATCCATTCCTTCTGAAACACCTGTATTTATGGAATGTTTAATTTATATAAAAAAAATGTTACCTACTTTCAGTCTAAAGCCTCAGTTCTTGGATAAAGGATGAAAAATGAACTGTAGCTTAGAACTCATCAGTTTCGCTATCAAGTGACGACGAGGAGTTTTGAGAACAATTTAGTTAAGTTCTACAACTGCTTTCCGGATAAAATAAAACAACTAAATTAATACTGATAATAAAAAAGGAGTTAATAAATTAAGCGCTTTACCAGCATAATATTTGAATTCTCACAATTGATTTGATGTGGAAAGGCTTAGTATACAGAGCGTCTAGAAAATACTGTCCCAAACTTTACCTGGCTATTCTATAGGTGAAAGAAGTTCCAATAAACATAGGTAAAACATAATTTATTTCTGTACTGTTACTGGTGTTAATGTATTGTTATAGGCAGTATCAAGAAATTCTGTTTTGAGTCTTTAGCAGAAAACTCGGTTATCTTTTAAGCTATGGGAAAAATAAAAAAACAGTTTTGTTTGTTATTAAAAAATTTACTTTTTTTGTTTCCTAATTTTTTTTTTGTAAAGTTAAAGATATTAAAATAAATTTTTTTAATGGCCACCAAAAAGAACGTTCTAGATTTTTGTACAAAGGTAAAATGTTAAATAAACAAATAGGTACACCAAATTTGAGGTCAATATCTTTTCTATTTCCAAAGATATTAAGTGTTAAGTAACAAAAACAAAATGGTGGATAATTTGAAAACTATGCATTTCCACACCTATGTTAATTGGATCTTTTTTTCTCATTTTCACCTGGTGACATTTTGGATCTAGACACCCTGTATGTATGGAGAATTAAGTAGTTTCCCTAGTACAAATTGCAATAAGGAACTAAAGAACAAAATAGAAACTATATGAACTGTATTTTTAGAAAAAATAACTACAGTAGAGCCCTGCTATTCCAAACTAATTGGGACCGAACACTGTTCGGTTTAGCAGGAATTCGGAATAGGCGGATTTCATGAATAATATCAACTTATTGAGTTGTTAAGGCTTAAATTAAGTGTGGGGACATCTGCTAGTGTCAGTTCTATACAGCGTTAATCGGCTTGGAGGAATGCGAGGAGGAGGTGAACGCTCAAACTGAACTCATATCACACGTAGACGAGGCAAATGGTCTTGACCTCGCCTTAGTGTAGGTTTACACCATCCTTTTTTTCCTTCCTTTGTGTTACGATTCCGTTTTCTTCTAAAAACGGAAGGGAGTTGATAGGTTGTTCAAACTGTCTGTTTTGTCATCCCACAGTCTGTCCGTTAGTACCGCATAGACTTGAAAAAAAATTCCTTCGAGATAACGAAAACGGAGGAGAAAAACGGATGAACCCAACTGGCAGGTGGCAACAACATTACTAGTGCCTAGCTGTTGTGTCTAATGCTTCCTTTTTCCTGAAAGACCCGGTATCCGTTTCACCGGACGCTTTTTTCCCCGCAAAACGGATGGAAAACGTGAAGGAAACAAAACCAGCTTTCATTCCAATTTGGTTTCATACGTTTTCATCAAGCTTAGGCTCTATGTATGTCTCTATTTAACTTATTTGTATAACAATAAATGTACTTTTTTCATGAACATCTTTTTAATTCCTCCTGTTTTTATGTTAAAAATATCGGTATATTTTCTGAACTCTGTTCGGAATAGACGGATTTTCGGAATAGTGGGGTTCGGAATAAAGGGACTCTACTGTATATATGAATTAACTCGAAAAAGTTAAAAACTTAACTTTATCCATAAACTATAAATTACCTTGGGATGAATATCACTTACAATAAAATTGACTTTAACTAAAATTCATCTTGATATTGACGACTTAAAATTTTGGACCAATTCAAAAAAAGTAAAGAGTGAAACAACTTTAGCTCAACTTTACATAGGAACTTAAGAGTTAGCTAAATTTTCCCAGAATGAAAAGCTTCCCTGACTTTCCAGGGTTGTTTGAACTCAGCAAGCATTTGCCATAACATTTCTAAAAATTTATAATTTCCTGAATATATTGCTTCATTTTTATTATGCGTTGCGTCAATAAATTTAATGTTTTAAAGGGGATTTACACTTTGTATAATATAAGTTTTAAAACCAATATTAATTTACAATTATGAGAATAAAACTCTTTTTTTTTTAACATTTCACTTGTGCCTAAATTTCTTAACATTTCCATACACCTCTGGACAACTTCGTAAGTAATCATATTTATATTTAGATCCAATCAATTATTACAGTTTCTTAAAGAATAATAACTGCTTTAACCTTCCCTTTATAATTCATCAACTAACAAATGTTGAATGTCACAAACTTCCCTGAATTCTTTATTTACTATAAAACAATTCAAGCAAACCCCACAAAGCACCATTAACAAACAAACAAACAAATGACACACCGAAATGTCAAACTATGAATGAATACAACACAACACATTTAAACTCAAGTCAGACTGTTTCTAAATATAGTTCTGAGGGAGGGATCAATAATGCCTTATCTTGGGAATCAAGAAATCAATAAATACCAACACAACAAGAGGCTAGCTGAAATGTTGTGCACAAGGAGTCAATGAAATTATACCACACTCTCTCAACAAGATGTTATTAAGCTCCTTTATTCTAGTCCTAAACACTAGTATAGGTTAATTTACCAATGTCACAAAGGAGTAAACTTTGTTGTTCTATGTAATCTAAAAAAATGACTCAACGAATCCTAAAAAAATCTTTCACTTAAAACTTTTCTGAGTAACATAAGCTCATTATGTTTTTAGAAAAAATTATTTTGATATTAAAGAAATAAGCATAAACATCTCTTACAGCATGTTATGTGAAATTTTTGATTTCGTTGCTACAATTTTTATATTTGACTTTTCTTTCTAATTTAATTTGTAATCAAACTTTTGGCTGTTCATTAATGCTACAGTACGAAATATTAATTTTTATTAAGTAACTTTTTTTGTTGTACAGAGTGTATTGCGTAAGGTTGGCACAACTTCTGATGATAGGGGATCTAAAAAAAAGCAAAATTGTTCATATAAACATAGGTCCGGAAAAGCTTTGTTTTTCAGATATACGCCATTCTGTGTTTTTTCTTTTTTACAAATTAATTCTAGAAAAATGTTTGATCAATTGAGTTTAAACAACCTCAAAACCTCCTATCTTACTAGGGGTTTTTTTTAAGGCGAAAAACCTGGGTGGTTATTATTGCCTGAGGTTTTGTTTTTATTAGCTCCCCAAATAGAAGAGTTCTTTCTGCCGCACTCTGTATATAAATATCTATTAAAACTATATTATTATATACATCTACTAAAACACGTCATAAAACAAATTGAAATACTAATGAAGCTTAAACCTTCCCATTTTGGAGCACACTTCAGAGTTTGGATCAATAAAAAATCAGTTACAATATGCTTATTTTGGCAGCACTGCACTCTTTCCTAAAAAAGTCATCATCTGAAAAGATATGACCAGAGAGATGTGTTGTAAACGGTAGTAAAAATTGGTATACTCAATTTTTTTTTAAAGTATACCAGTAACATTCAATGAAAACTCTGAAGTGTTTTAGGAAAACAGTCAGCTAGCTATAGGTTTAAAAATCTGTGTTCTTAAAACTCCTTAGAATGATTTTTTATAGCACATTTTTATGATCTAAAAATATACAAAATTATGAAAATAATATTCATTACAAAAATATATTTACTGCCATTTTTATTTGAAACTTTCAAAAACAAAGAGTAATTTACCTTAAAATCCAGTCTTTTAGGCCTATGATGGTCCATGGTAATTTATTTACATTTAATACAACAAAAACCACACACTAACTACTGAACTGTAGACCAAATGCATGACCTACTAAACTAGACTTGGACATGTATAGACATATACTTAGTCAGAACAAATGTTAGGCCTACAAAGAGCTGATAAGGCAAACAGCTGATCCATTGTTGTCAACAAAATACTAAGCAAACAATACCAACTGGTTCCATCTCAATAGATAAAAATATAGTAACAATATGTTCAGTTAACTGTAGTTTGAGATATAGGATGTTCCTAAATATATGTCCACTATTAGACAAACGTATTTTAATGAGGATGTTGTGTTAATTTATTTTTTATAGAATGTTTTCTATTGTACCTATTTTTGAACTGATTTGTAATGTTACCTATGTTTTAAATAAAATATTTTTGAGAATTTTTTAGTGTTATTTTGACTGGAAACCTTATGTTGTGCCTTTTTTTTAAAACTTTTAACTGTAATCAGTTAATTTGGTTTTAACTTTATTCAGTTAATTTTTTCAGACTTTAACTTTAATCACTTAAATATTTTGGTTAACTTTCCCAAGCCAGATTATAACTCATTAAAAAATAAATTCTCAAACTCAATTAGTATTACTAGGAGTAAGCTCATTCCCTTACCGGGTAGATTCAAAGCAGTTAGTATGAACAACAGTTTTATAAGAGTTTTATAAGAGGAATTTATAACAGTCTCCCTAATGATCTTAAAGTCTTAACTAATGAAAGATTAAGAAGAATAAAGCTAAAAAATGGTTATCTTTTAATCACTAATAAATTGAAATATATAACAGTATGTTGATTTAACTAAAATACTTTATTTTGATTTATTACAAATATTATATACGGATGGTCACTTGTTATGTAAGTATTTTTTTGCAAAATAGTAATTTATTGTTTGTATTTCTCTTGGTTTTAGTTCTAAGGTTTTGTAATCAAACTCACCTACAGGTGACTTTGATTACCTTTGTGGGATTTAGCTAGTAATTCTTGTAATTATTATGTATCTATTTTGGTTGGTAAATAAATACAGTAGAGCAGCGTAATGTGAGGTAACGTGGATCGAGGGTACCTCGGATAAGCAAAAACTCCAATAACATGGACTCTGTCAAAAATCGAGAGGTAAATGTACGGTAAACTGATAAACTCAATGAAAACGTGGTCAAAGATGTGAAAAAAGGCATCTACTGTATTATCAAATGAAAAACTAACATCCAAATGAAAATAAAATGCAGTACAAAATGATAAAAAAAGACATACAAGACAACAGTACATGTTCCAGTAAAAAAATATTTTTTAAAGAAATCCATAAATGTTTTCTGTTTAACGGAATTCGCTCGCTTGAAAACTAAACAAACGATATGCAGTTTGAGTATGACACACGCTATATTTTAAGAGCGAGGGTTTACTTGATATTGAATAAAAAATAAGAAAAACTAAAGGAGACGTCTGAGATGGGGTAAGCCTGATAGGGTAAAAGTTAGACACAAAAGAAGGCCTGACAGAAGCAGGAAGCAGATACAAGAAAAGCCTAGATAAGGAATGATGACATCACCATCGCGTAAACAATAATCATAGACGTCTATTTACTCTTACTACGCTACTAAGTGTATCCAACTACCCAATTAATATTATTGTTTATTTAAGTCATTTGTTTGATTGTTTATTTAGTTCTCTACTTATAAATAAATAAATTATGTTATTTATTTAGAAAATCTATCATTCTCTTGAATAAACAGTACTTGTACCGGTCAAAATTCCTTAAAACGTAAAAAATTCTAATCCTATTAATGATTAGCAAAGCATTGGAATTATTGTATTGTACAGTACTTAATTATAGTTCAAAAGTGTGCGTTTTATTTACCGGAACCATTTTTGACAAAACATTATGTGACTAAAATAAGTACAGTACAGTAGATTTGCCGCTATATGCAGATTTCACTTTGTGTGGCTACTTTAACGCATGCGTCTACCGCAAACCAAACTTTTGTTTGTTCATTTTTTACTACCTCGGTTAATCTGGAAGTCGGTTAGTCGGGGCTCGGACGGCTCTTCTGTATATAAAAAGACATTTTATTAGGCCTAAATATAAATTTATGAAAATATATACATTTTCAGAGACTAACCTTCATCTTGATCCAACAATGTTCCAAACATTCAGCCACAGTATTACGCCTTCTGGAACACAAAATTAACATTGTTAAACCTATCGTTGCGGCTAATTTCCCTAAAAAACACATAAACTTTTCATGATGTTAAACCGTACAACAGAGAAATGAATCCTATGCTTGTCAACGGGATCATCTACACACGCAACAGAACTTGAGAAATTATTACGCAAAATATTGCTTTACTGGTGACACTAGGAAACGAGTGCTTGCAATAAATGTTGTATGAGAAACTGTTACAAGCTACAATCTTTAGCAGTTCTGTATGCACAAGAATTTCAGTTTGAACATTTACAATATTAGTCCACGTAAAAAAACAACTCGGCTGTTGAAGGTGTTTAATGTTGTTACATTCAACAGTAGTTTACCTCTAAATTATCATCTGGGCTTTTTCTCAACGGCTTTGAATTGACAGATGATTTCATACTCTGAAACAATTTTCTAATTGTTCTAATTTTTTCTGTTAGACTAGTAGGGGTAGAAAGAGGAAGTCTCTTCAGAATCCAGCAAACAGGAGACGAAGAGGACACGTACTTGGTGGAGAAAATCCCAGACAGGCTTTTAACGAGCTATGAGCGGCACAACTGTGTTCGGTCAAAACTACCCCTAAACCCCCAAAAGTACCCCTATGAATATCAAAATTAAATTTCTTTAGTTTTCCTATTTACATCACAAAGTATACAGCGGCACATAAGATGCACAATAAACCAAGGGTTGACCTGCAAGGAAGCTTCGCTCGCAGATATCAATAAATAAATAAAAGAAATATCCGGTAAATATTGTGAGTTCACTGGTTCAAAAACGTATAGCGATTTTCATCCAAATCAATCTATGTTTCCCATTTAGGCTTACATACATGATCTGCTAAGCGCTAGTCAGCGCAAAAACCACGATTTCCGCCAATTTGTTTGAGGTTCATTCCGTGTCTATGAGTACATTTTACTTAAATTATTTTCATACCAACAGTATTTTACACCATAGATGCAAATAATCGAAATGCAAATGTTTTTTCTCTCCCATTCAATTTAAGAGTAATATTTGCTAAGTTAAACATTCTAGAGAACATTTTCGTCGTGCCAGAACAGGACCTTCATTGGTCCAGCACTGACTGAAACATTCTCAAACCTTCCGGAAGATTCTATAACATTCTACAACTTTCTTGTACATTCTCTAATATTCTAGAACATTGTGGAAGCTTCCAAAACATTCAGGAACATTCTAGTCAGTCTCGACCACTTCAGTACTCGATTCCCAGCTGCTTCACCGACTTCCCACATGCTTCAAGATGTCCGCTGGTGCGATGCGCTCTTTCGACACCCATATTTCGGAACCCAACCCAAGCAGTTTCAAGATAAAACCTTCATGGAACAGAGTACCGCAGCGTATAACCCCGATGGGGCTGCGGGTTTTATAAAATTTTAAACGGCTGCTTGGCTTCAATAATTCATCTCAGAACTAATCTTTACAACTTCACTCAAAACGATTTTTTAAAACCTAAAAGAGACCATTTAGTAATAAAATAAGAAAACATTCAAGGATATAGCTAGTACAATAATCTAGAAGAAAATTATATTGAAACTACCTGAGAACTGTAACTTTAAGTTGGATATAGTAAAAACCATTAAATTTATTGTTTTTATAATCAAACAAATTATTTTAATTTCTGGACAGCCTCTGTAAAATATACACACGACTTCTCAGGCTTTGTAGTTCCAGTCATGAAAACTTGCTCTTTTTGTAGGCATACTTACTTTGGTTCTTTAACAAGCAGTTTGGAAATGAAATCTTTGGCTTCAGAAGAATTTTTTTGGAAATATTCATTGTCAAACGAATAAGTTCCCGTCACTACGTTGGAATACGTTTCCTGTTTGTCTTCTCCCAAGAATGGTGAAGCTCCGCTTAGTCTGAAAAAAACACAATCCCTTCAAAGTTAACAATTGAGGCGTGTAGAAGAAGCACAAACAGATATCTCCACAGGAAAAGGAAAAAACTGTCACAACTTAAGTCATCATTATTTTTTTAACGTTTTTTTCACTGAAAGCTGTGTGCTTGTTTTCCCAGTTAAAACAAAGCCTGGATTTGAGAAATAATAAACAAAGTTGTAAATTAACTTTTAAATAAACAGATGTCGGTTTTTGCATCTCACCTTGGTAAATGTCGGTTTTTGCATCTCACCTTGGTAAATTTTGGTTTTTGAACGTCTCACCTTGATCCAAATGTCGGTTTTTGCTTCTGAACTTTTGAAATAAAAAACTCTTTTTAACACATTAAAAAACTTTTAACTCTGCTTAGTAATAATACAAAATAGTTTTTTTAGAACCAATACTATAAAAAAAGAAACATTCGATTTTCTTTTGGTGTTTAAGTACACAAGATATTTTCCTTACAAGGAGACGCAAACAAAAATCATTATTTTTTTCTTTCCATGTTTTAGTATGGATTTATTTATTCCAATATCCGATCAATAAGTTTGCTCTCCGCTTTTTAATACTGTCTTGTTAACTTGTAACGTGCTGCCACCGTGCAAGCCGTTTACAAACAATTTATTAA
>JAGFPH010000223.1:323840-350434 GCA_018207615.1 Philaenus spumarius | reverse complement strand
AAAGTAGACAGTTTATGTACTGACGTTAAGAAGCGGAAAGTAGACGTGTTTCGAGACGCATTTAGACGAAGTAACGTTGGCATCAGTCTAGACGAGATAAGAAGCAAACACCTGCAGGCTAGTTCCAGGAAAAATGGTCTACGTGATTTTCAACGAGCAAGATTTAGAAGGATCGCCTGGGTAGCAACCAAAAGAATGTGACGCAACATCGGGCATTTATGAAGTAAGACGAACAGGCAGCATTCCTGATTGGTGGAGAGAAAATAGACGCCGACAGAAAGTAGTGGAGGGAGAACCACGCTTGGCGCACTTCTCATCGAGACGTCAAATTGTAAAGACGTGTGTTATTTTCAGTGAGTAAATTTGTTTTAAAATGTGAAAATTTTACAAGACAGTGATGTAAAAAAGAATTACAACTTTGTTTAAACCATCGGTGATGGTTTAGTAAAAAATTTGTGACCATACTTATATTTGAAATGTTAAAAAAGTTAAAAAAAGGACATTGCGGTACGATGGTGCAATAGCGTCATGTTTAATGGTGGTGGCCAGAGGACAATACAACTGTGGTAAACGATGTGATTTGTGTGAACTGTTTTAAAAAACTTACAAACTGTGAATAAATTGGACGATGAATTGCAAAAGTGTTGCGCGTGCGAGTGGGTTTTTCTTTTTATAATAATAAGTTTGTGTGTCTGCCTTTCCGTAAGTATTTCATTTGTATGACCATATACCGGGTGTCCCACAAAGAGGTCCCTATTTTTGAATTGATATGACAGACGTATAGAGCGCGCTACAGACTTGAAATTCTACAGTCGTGACTAACACATACCGGTATGTAAAAGTACCCCTGAGTATCACTTAATTCTGACTGATCCAAACAAAATGGCGGAAAAACAAAAAACAACAAAATCAGCAATCGTATTTTAAGGGTAAACCTACTTTTATTTAGAATAGGAACAGCTACAGCTGTTTAGACTATTTTAAATCTATCAGCTGACTGCCACAACAATGAACATATTTGGTAATAAACATTGGCATTTGTTATTAAGTTGCATTGTAAAGTGTCTTATGTACCATGCCGTTTTCAACTGAGCAAAAAGTGAAATGTCGTTCCTGGGCTATTGCCTTTGAAAATGATTATGAAGCAATAAGGTGTTTTAGGGAAAGGTACCCAGGTGTAGTTCCACCATCAAGGAAATCTATTCGTAAGTGGAAGAATATCCTACTAGAAACGGGGTCAATACAAAAAAAAATACCATAGATCCTCCAACATAGAAAATGAAGAAATCATATGTGCTGCTTTCATGGAATCTCCAAATACGCCTAATTCAGTAAGAAAGGTGGAATCTGCTACAGGGATACCGAAGTCATCTGACCAAAGGTATGCCAAAAAGAACAAAATCAAACATTATAAAACTCATTTAGTTCACGGACTGCTTGAAGATGATCCTGACAAACGATTGGAATTTTGTTCGAAAATAATTGAAAAGACTGACGTAGATAGCAAATGGCATGAAGGAATCGTGTTTTCAGATGAAGCGACATTTTATCGAACAGGAACTGTAAACAGGCATAATTTTCATTACTATAACACAAAAAATCCACATACCTTACAAGAAGAGAAATTAAAATCAACAGGTATAACAGTTTGGGCTGCTGTTATCAAGGATGGTGTTTTGTCGTATGAAATATCCCGACAAACAATGACTGGAGAAAGGTATGCATCAGTTTTAAGCAATCACATAGTTCCTCATCTTTCTCAGCCTGAGATGAAAGAAGTTTTTTTCCAACAGGATGGAGCTCCTCCGCATTATGCTAATGTGGCCAAAGCAGTTTTGGACCAAAATCTTCCTAACCGTTGGATAGGTTGTGGCAGCAGCTTCATGGACTGGCCCCCAAGGTCTCCAGACTTGACTGTTTGTGACTTTTTTCTGTGGGGCTTTTTGAAGGAGGAGGTTTATTGTCATAACATTGCAACAGACGATGAACTAATGAGGTTGATCGAAGAGGAACTGTTGTTGATACCTCGAGAGTTGTTGAGCAAAGCGTATGACTTTTTTCTAGTTCGTTGTCATCAGTGCATTGCGATCGATGGACATCAGTTTGTATAAGGTTTATGGATCAAATAGATTTAATTTATTTATGAGTTACTTATATCTTTAATTCCCTAACGTTGTTTAGTGCTTAGTAACATCGTTAAAATTCAATAATTATGTTGTAACACTTAAGCAAATAAAACTATTTTAACAAAAAGGTACTATTTCAGTTGTTATGTGAACCATTGTAATTTGATTTGATTGTCCTATATTCCAGCAAGTACTTATTCAGGAACCTCACGATTAAAAGTAAGTAATAAACTAGATAAGTGTAGAATATTCCAGTCGTAAAAGACAACAGGTGAAAAATTAGTGTAGGCTTAACCCAAAAAATATATATATATTTTCTTTTGGATTTGTAATGAAGCTATATTTTCACTGTGAAACTAGGGCATCGCCAAAATGGTGTTCCTAGTGGGACAGTGTTCGTATGGTGACGTAACATTGTGTAGGGGTTGTTAGTACATTTTCACCCCTAGCAGCATGCGACAAAATGTAAATCTATGATACTTTTTCTATGTATCTTGTAAAAAATAAATGTACAAATTTGAAGCTCACTAAACTTTAAGGAAAATATAACAATTCATTTTTATTGTTTTAAGGGTTTTTTATTATTTTCACCCCTTAGTAGCATGCGACAAAATGCAAATCTAGTTTACTTTTTTTATGTATCTTGTAAGAAATAAATGTACAACATTTCAGCTCTCTAACTTTAAGGAAGTATAACAAATAATATTTATAATTTTAGGAGTTGTTTCAACAATTAAATCAAAAAATTAATTCCAGCCTATGTTACTCAAGGATAGTGTAGCTTTTTATTAGTAAAACTATTTTTTCAATCGGCTCCAGAGATTACCGCCTACATACAAACAAATTTTTTTGCTCAACATTCCTCTTCTCCAGATCTGAATTGCCCTTCATGAGTTTTTTCAGTGCTTCAAAGTTCCTGCCAGCGTTTTAGTGGGGCCCCAGCAGGCATAAAGTCGACAAACAATACCCCCCCCCCCCCCATCGATCCCAAAACACATTTGCCATGACATTACCGGCAGACTATGATTGTTTGATCACGTATGTAAGCCTAAATGGGAAACATAGATTAATTTGAACAAAACTCATTATAGGTTTCTGGGCCAACAAACTCTTGATATTTACCCTAAATTTCTTTCATTTGTTTATTCATATCTGCGAGCAAAGCCGCAGGTATCCCTGCTAGTAGAGAATATTTTGTAATTTAGTACATAAGAACCTTGTTTATCCGGAATAAAGGGAGTGGCGGTGTTCCAGATAACCAATGCTACCTTATACGCATTGGATTCCGGCTAGAATTAAACTACAGTACAAAGAAATAAATGTTCTTAATAATGAAACTACTGTATATAAATTCTGAAATCCTATACAGTATTTACATTAATTAATAAACAGTACCAGGAACTGGCACATACTTTCTAGCAAACATATTTAAATTATTAAACAGATTCACTGTGACTTCATAAAGAAGTCCTACTTGTGGGGTAGGAGAGGTGATTTATTAAAGTAGGAGATTAACTAATAAATATTATTATTATTATCTAGAGAGAAAACTACTCGATCGAATTCGAACAAATTTGCACCAATTAGGCCTGTATAAATGCACGAAAATAGATTTTGAAAATTTTTGAAAAACAACCCCCTCTATGGCCAAAAAACCCCCAAAAATCAGTTATTATTATTAGCTAGAATTTTTAGAAAGATGTGGTTTTTTGTATATGGTTTTTTGTACATTAAAGGCTACAAATAAGCCAAATTTTATCAAAATCGTTAGAGCCGTTTTTTATACAAAAATAATAACTCATTTTTGGGTTTTTTGCCAAAAAAGGGGTTGTTTTTCAAAATTCTTCAAACCCGTTTTTCCAGTGGCGGCTCGTGAGTAAAATGCTGGGGGGGCACACACCACCGGGGTGTTTGAACATTTTGTGTATTTGAGTGAGTTTTTAAGGCAATCTAGGTATTAAATTTGTGATGCCATATGTTTCTGAAATACTTATCATATGTTAATCTGAAATACTCTACTTACATACCTTTAGTTATATTGCTTGTAGCAGAAAGTCCATCCTTCTTTCCGACTCACTAGATACGACGCTCTGCGCATGCTCGGACGCCGTCCCAAGCCTTCCATAAGGCACAAGCTTAGACGCGTCATAGCACCAGCAGCCCCCACCACTACCACTCTTCATATAACTGCATGGTAATGGATTGGGACGTTCTGGCCAGCGCCCTACGGCTACAAATACAAACTTCTCGCGCTATTTTTGCGTGTTTTTTCCCTACATTTTCGATGTATGTGATTGAAAAAACACTTTGGTTAATTAGATGAATAATTATAATTGAATGGGTATTAAAATTTTTTTTCTTTTTCATATCTTTTGGAGGGGCGGCGTCCGAGAGCCCTTATGGGCAAGCCGCTACTGCGTTTTTCGTGCATTTATACAGGCCTACTTGACATGTCTGGTACAAATTTGTTTGAAATCGATCGAATAGTTTTTGCTCTAGCTTTATATACATACAGACAGACATTTTGTAAAAACTACTTTTTTTTAGTCAGGAGGTCCCAAAACGGATATTTCCGTAAAAATCTCAACATCGATTTTTTTTGCGATCACTATACTTTCTCTATACTATAGTATAGTGAGAAAGTAAAATTGTTGTTTTCTAACTAAATACAGTATTAAATTTAAAAACAGTACTATACTATAATTCACACATTTTTTGAAAAAGTCCTGAATTTTTCTTTGAGTTTTTCTTTATATCGTTTTTGCCTAGACTGAGTGGCTTTTCTCGTACTAATGAACTGATTTAGAGATGTTTTTCAATTTTTTTTACACGAAAATCGTTATGGTTAACCCGGGTTCTGGTTAAGTAAATCCCGGATAAAAGGGATCCTACTGTATTCTTCAATTCCCAAAACGTGCCTAATTAAAGGAAGTTACTGATTGCTCTACAAGAAACTACAACATGGCCTTAATAAATATTACCAAATCAATAAAGCTTTTTTTAATCACAGTGGTTCCTAATTATTTTAAGAAGCTTACCTTGAGATCCAGATGAGCAATGTTTTTGGAATGCATGTGTTCTACAGCCTGCAGTATCTGTTGTACTATGTGAATGGTCTGTGCTTCTGTAAGGCACTCTCTGTTCGTCATGAAGTCAAACAGTTCCCCGCATAACACCCTGTAGTGTAACATAACCTCAATTAACCAGTTTTTCAATATTTTATGCTTCAAATGCCGGGTTTCTGTTTTCAGACGGTAATTTGTGCGTAAAGTGCCGATTTTGTATTTTCAAACATTTAGATAAGGAATTTTATAACACTTATACTCCATTCCACCAGCCGTGGCGTCTGAAGGATTAGGAGACCCTTTTACTCTTACACGCGCACTCACGAGCGCCTGAGTATGACCAGCCTGGCCAGACAGATGACTCAACACTGGGGTGTCCAGTAAGCAATTGCTGATTTGATAAATCACAAATTTTAACAAATTTAAATGTCGTATTTGAAATCTTCGTTAATTTTTTTTTTAAATGACACCAAACACAACATGATTATGAAAATATATGCATAAATGTAATGATTTGTTGACGACATTTTAACTCAGAACCGGCAATGTTAATGAAAATGGATTTCTTGGCGTTTGGAAGCATATTTTTAAAAATTCGACAAATATAGTAATTATATACGAATCCAAAAGTGTTCCATACTTTTTTTGTAGAGAAAAGTTCAAAGAATAAAAAAATTTATTGATGTAAAAGTGTAAAAGTTATTGGCTCAAAAAACAAAAAATGTTCAGTAACGAAAGGTAAAAGTTCAACTTTAGGCAAAACATTTTTTGTAATGTTTTTCATAAGTGTAAAAAAGTTTTGTAATTTAGTTTTAAATAGAACTGTACAAAAATATTTATCAATTTCAAATTTCGTATTTTGAAAACAACTGTTTTTATGTTTCTACTACATGACTGCTAACAAAACTATGCCAACTATGTTTGGACTCATTACTATGCATTATATTATAATAATCATATCGTGTTTGGTGTCATTTTCTTTAAAATTTAATAAAGATTTCAATGAAATCCAAAAAAGCCATTTAAATTTATTAAAATTTGTGTTTGATCAAATCAGCAGTTGCTTACTGGGCTCCCCAGTGTATGAGTCATCTACCTGGCTGCCGGGCTAGCTGCGTTTGTGTGTGTTTGTGAGTAAGAGTCTCTTAACCCGTCAGGCGCCATGGCAAGTGGAATGGAGTGTATATGAGTTCTAATCATTTTAATGACTGTTTGAATTTTTTTTTTGTGTTTAACGTCCTGCTGTTTTGCACTTAAGGCTAATGAAGACGGGACCTACAGTTTTACGTGGAATCCGAACCACAGCCAATGATGTCTGTTAAGAAACCATTTAGAAGATATTACATTAAAATAAGAATGTACATCTTCAAGTTAGAGCAAAAATATTAAGTCTCAAAATTTAGTTTGAGATTCAATCTGTTTGAACTTTAATACCTTCTGGCATACAATTAAAACATTTAAGTGCTAGATTTGCACAATATTTCATATAAATAGTGAAATCTGATTAGGTACAAAAACGTTTGATCTGTTCCACAATGTCAAAGCTCTTGGCCCTAGAGTGCCATCTCTATCCCTGCTTCTGTAAAAAAGGTTCTCAATACTTTATAGATAAAAAGGTTAAATCTAAAACTTCATAACAAGTTTCCTTGTTATTATAAAAAAAGTCTTGATAGTCAAACTTTATAAATAAAATTACTGATGACGCATACTCTTTTTTTTAATTCTGAAAGCTACCTAGTGAAATTGTAATGTTTATGTATATATGTTACATGTTTCAATTTGGTAAAGTTGACGAAGGACCTGTTTCAAAGAATTAAGTGTACTAATAAAGTATATATATGTCATTGTTATAGTTTTTTAAATGTACAGAATTGTATGAGTGAAAAACTAATAATACAATAGAACCTCAATTATCTGAAGTAATTGAGACTGGACAGACCTCGGAAAACCAAAAACTCAGATAATACGAAAGGCCGTGAAAAAACCATTGAGGTGCGAGTTCCAACCAATTTACATCGTTATAAGCTGATTTAAAGCCATGCTTCCTTCAAAATCTATTTTATTTGGTTTACTTGGGCACAAAAATAATGCCTCTGAAGATTTTTCATTGATTTTCTAGCCTCTTCTTTATTTGAATACCATTGAGGTACAAACTTTTCAATTTCCGATCTATTTCATCTCCAATCCTCCGACAGTCACTTCCCCAACACCTAAATCACTTGCCACTTTTCTTATTGAATCACCATAAAAAACTCTTTAATTGCTTCCTATTTTTGATTTAAATTTAAAACAACACGCTTTTGCTTTCCACTCATAATAACACTCTCACTCAGAAAGTTTAACACCGACTAAAAATTAAAAAAAAACAAAATACAGTAGCATTGGAAAGAAACCGCTCGTGGGAAAGGATGGCGAGTCCTAAATACGATGCTGCGAGGAGGGGAATGTAAACAGGCCCGTAACTGGTTCATCCACTAAACGTCACCCATACTATTGCGTTGGGTAAGGAGGGAAAATGTTTTCAGGATGTACACGGCGAACGACTGTCTTGTTTTCTTTCTGTTCAATCTAACACAAAAGTTTTTATTATAAATTTATTTACTGAGAAATCTTCTCAAGCTATGAATTCTTTATCGAAATCAATTCAGTTAACTTACATTTATTTGAAAGTTAAAAGAATTGATTTTGACAAAAGGTAAATAAAGAAACTTGGATAACCAATGTTCTACTGTAATTATAGTATTAACATTGCAAATCAAACACTGGCAATAACCCTCATCTTCAACTCACAATACTGATACTTACAACTCTAAAAGTAAAATCACAGTCTGTCCTGTATCATACACTTCATGTAACGTGACAATACCAGGATGTTTTAAGCAAGACAATGTCTGTATCTCTCTTTCTATGTCTTCCAACGGCACTCCGCGGCAAACTCTCTTCTTGCGGATGAACTTTCCCGCTAATTCTATTCCGGTTTTCTTGTTCACACATCTTTTCACTACGGCAAAATGTCCTCTGTAACAGAAAAGGGAGAATTACTCAATTGTGAAAGCAGGAGTCTGTGAGAAGGGATTAATTTAGTATTTCTCCAGGAGGGTGTCGGGTCATTTATATATTAGAAATGGTTCATGTTGATAATTTCACCTTCCTGGACAGTTAAATTATTAAAAAACACTTAATGACAGGTTTTATATCTAACACGATGGCCTCGCAATGGGCTCCCCCTTCCTGTACCTTTGCTGAAGTATTTTTGAATGACTTTGGGAACAAATACATAATGGTGGATAGCAATAAGTACAGACAAAAAATCACATACTACTACAGATATTATGTGGGCGACATCATATGCCTTTATGCCAGTGGGCAACATGAGACAAATAGAGATATTTAATAAATATTTAAACAAACTATACAATAATATACAATTTACCCTCGAAATTCAGGAGAAAAACACATTGAACTACCTGGAACTGTCCATCCAATTTAACATTTACAGAAAACCTTCCCAAACTGGCCTGACCGGATTTTACTGTAGGGGCATCTTCTGATCCGAGGCCGACAGTCGAGTTTGTAATCTCACAACAAAGGAGCGTGTGAGTTGAAGCTGGAGATTAGGCGCAAACAAATTCTACTAATGTATTTTGTACAGAAGACAGCTATTCAGCGAATTGATGGGTAGATCAATTTCCCAAATAGTTGGTTGAAAAACTAAAACCTTTAAACTTAATTTTGGAAATTCGCTCAACTCAAGTCAGCGGTTCAGCTGAGTGGTCGAATTGTTTTATTACAAGTTCACTGTTTTGAGACATCACTGAAAAGCGTGTAATGGGATAGAATCGGGTTATAGATTTGATGATAGATTGGAGTATGTGACAATGTTGTCTTACATATTAGTATAGCCTATGTACTTTATGTATTTGCAGTCGTTAAAATACGATTGTATTAAAGCAAATTGCTTGGGGGTTTACTGAAAAAGTCCGTCACTGCTTCTATTCTAATGCAGTTCTAATAGTTGCCGTCTTGAATTGATCGCCCATAGTAGAAACAAATAGGCTACACTGTAGGCCTACTGATTCAATGTGACTAATTAAAAACTAAAGCGTTCTGGTTTTATTACTCGTACTATTGTTTTATGAAACATGCCATAAATAAACCATTGAACAAGGTGATAAAGAAATAGATAATAATCTAGCAATACCTGTTTCAGTTAGTCACTAGTGCGTACCACGATGGCGGTTTCATGGCTTCAAAGTAAGTTTAACCTTATCTGGTCATAAGTTTAAGTGTCACTATCTGTTGTTACAGTCTTTGCTCGGATTAGTACCAGTGGCATACGTGCTGAGTATGCGTTGGATGCTCGTAAATCCTTGTATTTGTTATTGTTATGATGTTTAAAAAGTATATTTATTTTATTAAAACAGTAGTGTTCAAACTTAGTTCAATAATAAATTCATTTTTCTAGTATCCAGATCTCTAAATTGTAATATAATAGTACATTACTTTATATTTTTCCATCAGTGACCTTTTTTTGCTATCAATTAAAGTGTAATAATAAATTACCTTAATTTGATCCATCTTGTGACTTCTGTTGTATTGTAATATATACGCGTTTCGGAGCCGAAACTCCATCCTCAGTTATTATCTCCTTACAGGTCGTCAAAACATTAAAATATTCTCGTTAAAAACACAAAACACTACACACACATATACACGTTTTTACATTTTTGAGTTACGTGCGCACGGTTGCTCGGTACGTGAACTACTGAATGGTGCGGTTATTAGGGTTACAGGTCATTTATGTTAGTTTGTCTTATCTGTCCTTTGTATCTTAAGGCCGTCTCATACAAAGAGTTTGACTGGAAGGAAAGTTTATCATTGAGTATGTTGTCAGGTGTCTGTTTATATGCCTTGTAAATCTCGTATTCTTCAATTGCATTCAATCACTCATACACAAGTTTCAGTAACAATATGACACCACTCCACATTAAAAAAAAAGGGATGATTGTCTGGTTCGATAGCCAAAATCGGACCAATGCAGACGGTTTATTGAAAAACTGAAAAGTCACCATAACTCTCTCAGTACGAAAAATAATGTATTGTATTTATTCTTTTATTCACCTTCATATGGCAAGCGTCATTATGTTATAAGACAATATTATACAGATAATAACATACCTATGTAAACAGCTAAAATATGTATACAGTTAAAAAGATATACAGGGTGTCCCGAAAGTAAAGTGCCAAACTTCGGAAAATGGTTCTATGGGTCAAAATAAAGAGAAAATTAAGAATTTTTTCCAAAAACGCTTCATTTTCAGATATCCGCTATTTTGTTTCTTTTACAAAATAATTCATACCTAGAGAACGGTTCGACCGATTGAGTTCAAACTAGGCATGGAGTTTAACCAGCTATGATCTGACTTAAAGAAAAATACGCGATTATATCCAGTCATGCGTTTTAAAATGGCGTCAGTTTGAAAATTCCAAACCTGAATCACCCCAAATCGTACATTTTACAAAAAATGTCAACACCTTATTTGTAGCCATTTTAATTCCGTATCGGACAGTGTAACTGTCAAAACAATCGGATGGAGGATAATAGTTAAGTTATGTCTAATAATTGGTTTGTTGAACCCGGCATCCTATACCAACACAGTAAACACAACAATATGGTGGATACGTATGCTGTAAAATTTATAGTTACTTTCTGTCTTTTGTATTTAAGGATTAAAAGTGGTTTGATGAACAATTTAAAATATGTATTACATTATTTGTTTGTAATAACAGGTTTGTCTGCTGCGAGGGAAGCGAAGAAGTCCAAATTCCTAGGTCGCAAGGTCGAGGTTCGAACTTGTAAAGCGTGAGCCGGGACTGGAGGCTGAGATGAAAACAAATTCTTCAAATATAATTCAAACACGTAGGCAGCTATTTAACGCCTTCGTGAGTAGACCAATTTTGCAAATAGTTAAACTATAAACTTAATTTTGAAAATTCACTCAACTCATGTCAGCGGTTCAGCTACGTGGTCGAATTATTTATAATTATTATGGCTCAGTAGCCGAAATGCCCAAAGAACAATTCAAAACAAAATAATGACAATTCTGATGGTAAGACAGTTTAATAGAACTATTATCTCTATCGTTTAACACCAATGTTAATATAAAAAAAAAACTGTAAAAACATTTGTTTCAAGTAATAAGCGAACTGATGGGTAGATTTTAGTTTTCTTTATGTTTTTTCTTTAAAAAATTCTACATTTTTTATGTTCTTTAGTTTGAAGTATTCTGATCTATTATAGGTTTAAAAATTGTAGAGTAGGATTTGAGATGAGAGAATATAGGGGTGGAAAAGGGTTACCTGCTTTCAAAATAATTTAAACTTTTTTCCCAATAATTGGCTAAAAATTTATTTAAAAAAATCAGCTTAAACTGTTTGGGTTTTTAGTCATACATGTAGAATTTTGTATGACACAAATCCTGTACACTGTCACAATCATAAAATATAATTACAGTATATGATCGAGTCACGCCTAAATGCAAGTTCTTATTTTAAAATCCATAATACTGTTACATATCATGTGGGCATATACAGCCAAGGTCACCTCCAACACAGCTGACAGACCACTCAACCCATACTAGGATATATACAGCTGTGTTATTAGTAATATAATATAATATTACAATTTTGCCTGCAGAGTTATCCAAAAGTGCAGGGCTCAATTACACTAAATGTAGAACTAAAAATTTTAAAATAAGTTTATACAGATTGTATCAGACCGGCTGTGTAGAATGTTTAGGAACTTGGCATTAACTGAAAACCTATTATTTTGTACCTAAGGAAAATATGATTTTCAAATCTGTGAAAGTCTAAATAAAAGAAAATGATTTGGAATTGTACTGGGCCTAGCAAAGACTGCACATGAATTTACAATGAGATTTTAATGTATGGCCTTACCTTAACAAGAGTTAGATATCACCTGAGTTAGCTATTTACAGGAAAAACAGAATAAATACAGTCTAGTGTAATAAACGGTCAGATTATTTGAAGAAAAATGTAAATTATAATATAATATGTATATATAAAATATAAAAAAATGTTTTACATGCCCTTAATCTAAAATTATACGCCCTCAATTTAAAATCATAAAATTTACAATTTATATTATTTAAAACACTCCCTTAATATTAATAGTAAATACTAAACATAAAAACCCTCCATTTATCTATATATATAAAAGCGAAATAGGCTACCACTCACTCACTCACTCATCACAATTTCTCAAAAACTACCGAACAGATTAAAATGAAATTTGGTATGTAGCTTCCTCTAGGGCCATAGGTGCTCACTAAGAAAGGGTTTGAAAAAATTCAAAATTTAGGGGGGGATCAAAGTTATTAAATTACGATTTCTTCAAAACTACCGAACGGATTGGAATGAAATTTGGTTATGTAGCTTCCTCTAGGGCCATAGGTGCTTACTAAGAAAGGGTTTGAAAAAATTCAAAATTTAAGGGGGATTAGGGGGGATCAAAGTTATTAAATAACGACTTCTTCAAAACTACCGAACGGATTGGAATGAAATTTGGTATGTAGCTTCTTCTAGGGCCATAGGTGCTCACTAAGAAAGGGTATGACAAAATTTCGAAATTTTAGGAGCGGTTTAGGGGGATCAAAGTTACTAAAATCATCATTTCAGATCTTTTATTATTATGACAGTAGTGCTTTTATTATTTAAGATCTATATAGGAAAAGTGGCCAAATACCACTTACTGACTGAACACTTAAAAAGAATACAATTACGTTAAAAAGGCTGAAAATACCAACCACCACGGGCAACGCCGTTTTGGTCAGCTAGTTTATTTACCGTATATATATAAAATTGAAAACAGCAGAAAAAATTTAAGTTGATTTACAATAATTGTACATACAGATGGAAAGTACTGAAAATACCAGATACAATGTAGGCCTACTTTTAAATTAAACACATTAGACATACATTTTGGTTACAATTATTGGAAATACTGCTGTATCTTTAGTTCATATATCTAACTAAAGTTATTTGTTGGCCAACTTTTTGATGTTAATAAAAGATAAAATAATAATAAAAAATGTTAATTTAGGTTGTGATCACCTTAGCATTTTAGTCACTTAGCTTCTTTTTTTTATTTTTTTGACCTGAACTCCTAAGGGATTATTTCTAAATTTAATTATATTGTTTTTTTTCTATCATTATAACACTTGTAATGATAACAAACAAAAAAACAATATAGTTAAATTTGCTAAAAAAAATTTTTTAAATGCTATAGCTGTCCCACCCTAAATTATTAAATAAAAAAAATATTATTCATAGCCTTTATTCTTTCTTGTTTTATTATATTAAATCAAGTATCTAAGTAAACTATTAAATTAAAGCCATTATTAAGTGATTATTCTGGTAACATTTCAGTGTTTTATATTTTCACTTCAGCATAACATAATTAATGTTTATAAAAAAAATTCACTTCTGCACATGGAGCAAAATTTATTTTGCGAAGAGTAGAGATGAGGGTCAAACTCGAGCTAGCATATTTGCTGTTGAAACCAAACCATGTGTTAGCAAACTTTTATAAACTGTTTTTTAAGTTTAAAATTGTTCATATGCTGTTACAGCAAAATTCATGTCTAAAACTGTACGAAACTTTTAAAATTTTGTAACCATGATTTTTAAAATTTAATTAAAGTAATAGTTTGAACTGATATTAGTTATTTTTATATGGCTTTAAATGGCTATAAAAGTTAAATTGCTCTTTGATTAAGACTAAGAAACTATTTTGATATTAACAAATAGGTTATGTAGACAAATAATATTAAGTTATGACAGATAGAATTACTCTATATATAGAAATGCATGGTTAGAATAATTCAGACAATATATATAGCCTATATATATTGATAGCAAACACAGATTTAAATACTTAATTTAAAGAAATTTGATTAGATCTTTTACTTGGTGAACAAGTCTGAAGTATTTTCTTTTATGAAACCGACGAATGCTTAATTACATGGCTGTATTGCATTTACTAAAACACACTTCACGGACACGACCGGATTTGTGATTACCGGTACTTTACACGTATTTTATGTTGTTATATAAGCGACTACCTTGAATAGTTACGCTTCACTTGCTTAAAGTTTATTCTAATTATTTAACCACCACTGTGGCATTGTAAAGATACGTCTAGTCGGCCATTTCTACGAAGTCTGTTACGTTTCTCTCTACAAGAAGTGCAACTTACGTCTGTTACAAAAGTCACATTGACTGATATGATTTAAAACATTTGACTACATTCTGAAATCTTTTAGAGCTTTCTTGGTACATTCTGGAAGCTTCTACAACATTTAGGCCAGTCTTGGCCACTCCAGCACTCGATTCCCAGCTGCTTTGTCTACTTTCCCATAAGAAGTCCGAACCCAACCCCTGCAGATCCAAACCGAAACCTTCTTCATGCATGGAGGGGTACCATACAATAAAACACTTATGGGGCTGCGGGAGAGGCTTGTGGAGTTATTATGGCAGGCATGAGCAAAATAGGCTATATATATACTTGGACATGAACAAACTCCCAATATCTTTAAAAGCAACCCTACATGACTCCGTTTTTTTAAGACCTGCCATAAACCTTATAGTTTTTTTTTTGCAAGACAAAAACTCTTTGCATATTTCGAACTGACAATTCTCCCCAAAGAAGAATTCCACAGTTTAGATATGGATAGATTATTAAATTGAGCCCACCAAGGACATATAAATATATTTTTATTTAAATTATATTTAACTTAGATACGCCATCTAACACAGAGACCTCCTGTTAATTTATTGAATAACAATCAATCTTAATCTTATGCCTAGCTGTACGTGCAAAACTGAATCCGCAAATAAAGATTCTTTTCAAATAAAAAATACATCTCATGATACATTAACCCACGGAAACTGATTCTAACACAAATCCAAATTTAATATAAAACAATTGTTCACTTAATTATCACAAGCTTTGCCCTCACTTTAATTCTGTCGGCCAGATCAGCTATCTTGCCTCTCTGTCCACTTCGCAGGCACACCCCAAGAAAAAAGGTGACGTTTTGAATTACTCCCTCTATTTCCCATGAAAAGAATCCATATTTGGGGCGAATCCGAATGTGTCCGCACGTTACTACACGCTCTGCAAAGTCATTAGCTGCGGTTGAAAATCATTGTTTACGCTTGGGTATCTATTGGTTTGATTAGTCTAACTGTTTTGAAACCTACCTCCAACACATTTTGCGATAATTCAATAAGATTCAGAGAAAAATAATCTATTAAAAATGTATAATTAATAGAAACTTGGTCGACCTTCATTGTACCATACGACATTATTCCACACAATAGAAACAGCTGAGTTGGTACAAAATGAAATTCACAAATAGCAGCACTTGATTCCTTATAATCCATACAATGATTTGGCAATTGTTTCCACTATTACTTTTGTCAAAACCAAATCTTTCCGTATTGAGATATTAAGTTTCGTATTTATGTATTCTAACAATTAATTCACATTAATAAAGGCCAGGAAAAATAAATTTACCCTAAAAAAAGGGGAAAAATAGCCTGAAGTTCTAACTTATAGTAGGCCTAGCCTACTGTATCTAGTCCCAGTATGTTTCAAGCAAACCAACCAAACTAATAGTAAACAATAATAGTAAACAAGATAAGGCAATTGGCCGGCTATACATCGACAAAAGTACATCTCCAGTAGCGTGTGATGAACGTCAGGAAGCGATACTAGTTCTTCATCAGATGACGACTTTTAAATTAAGTTACCCATTCGTATTTCTTTTTCCGTGCCTTGAATTATGTTAATTAAATGTTAGAATATATAAATGTATAACATATCTCAATACGAGAACATTTGCTTGAAACATGCTGGGATTAGAGACTATAAGTTAGAACTTCAGGCTATTTGTTTTACATCTTTTTAGGGTGAATTTATTTTCTTGGTACTTTAATCATGGTAGGCCTAATACATTGTTAGAAAACATAAATACAAAACATATCTCAATATGGGAACATTTGGTTCTGACAAAGTAATAGTAAAAACAATAATTACCAATGATTTTTCTATAAAAAGCAACTTTCAAAATTGTGTACCTTACAACATTTTTCTAGGCAGCTATTCAATTGTTGAGATTTTTAAATGACTGTTACTACGTCTGTTTACTTTACTCCCAGTTTTGCTCTTTGTTTTATACTTCTTAGGCTAAATATTACTACAATTTATCAGTCAAAAATACTGTGTAACGATGTAGTTTCATTTGAGTGTAGGCCTATTTAACTTAGTACCGGTAAGTCAATTATTATATAAAAATTAACTGTCCTTGTAGTTGATCTCAAAACCCAGTTTCGAACTTCAGTAATCAATATATATAGATTAATTAATTGAATTTTGATAAATTTGAGAAAAATATACAAGTACAGGCAATTATCACCTGAATAATTTATTTCCAGCTAGACAAACATTCGTGGTCTTCTCCCAGATTTTTCATGTTTATCTGGTTTTGTTTACAAAGCCATTCTGTGGGAATGTGTTAAAACAGGTGAGAAAAAAATAATGAAACGCTATGTAAAACAGACTTCTAAGATTTTTTTTGAATAGGCCTATGCTTATATTATTACTACAGTTCTTGTCAGAAATGGGCATGTACGATACAATTACCAATTAGGCTGCAAACCCCATAATAACCTTAACTAACACCATGCTGGAAAATCACTTTAAAACTAACAAAATACAACATGTTTGTCATATATAATAATTAAAAAAAAATAAAATCGATAATAATAATTCGATAATCTGGATCCTTAACACTAACGTTCTGAGGGTTCTTCTATCACGTGTACACCAAATCCTCAAGAATATTTTCAAAACATTCCTTATTTACAGACACTAACTTTACAGCTGTTCTTCCTTGTGACGAGCCAGGTATAGCAAAGTGATCCATTGGCGCAACTTTACTATTCGACTCTAGGCTAACCTAGAGCTAACAGAAATGCAAAAATAATAATTAAAAAAATACCTAAAAGGTTCTAACCTAACCTATTTAGTCACAGTATGTTTACCTGTATTTAACATTTAACAGTAGAATGTAAAACAACGTCGTTGTCTGCAAAAATATTAGGTTAGAGTCGAATAGTAAAGTTACGCCGATCCATTCATAGCACAAAATAATAAATGTTGGCCTATGTAATTGTAGGGTATACATCAACAGTAAAAACACATTACAATTCAAAGGAGGGAAAGACCAAAATAATATAACTTAAAAGACATGATACGTCTCAGAGACGGAAAACTATGTCACTTGAGTAAAACAAACCAATAGAGAGAGCACTGAATAACATACAAAGATGTGACCTTGTCACATAGGATAGGCTACTTCTTAACTGGAAGATATAGGTAAACAAAAATAACTGGGAGGAATAATATGTAGGTTTTTAATTTCGCGTCCGTCTCCCAGAAGTACGGTATTAGTTAAGGGTTAGTATATATTTTAACGTGACCATCGAAACACTTATTTTTGAATACAAATATATCCTGAACGTACACATTTCACTGAGACTAAAATTGCAAATAATCCGAGAGAAGCAAAACTAGTAGATCTAGGCCTAATTATTAAGGTTAGTTTTCAGAATATGAATAAAAAACAACAGTGCTTCCATTGACATGATTAAAATAAGTAGTACTTAAAATTTAGAAATAATAGGCTTTGTATTTAGTCATAATTTTGTCCAAAACAAATCATTAACAACGAAAAGCAGTAGCAGGCCTAGCCTACTTCATTTTGTTTATAATATTAAAAAAGAATGTCTTCAGCAATTAACCTGGAAAATTATCACACTTTACCACTAAAACAATAACCATCAACGTTAACATAAACTACTAATTGAATACATTGGATAAACAAATCAGTATATTATAATAGACCTATTAATATTTTACATTTTAATCACCTTTAATGTTTCTACTTACTTGCCCAATTCTTCAAAAATATCGTATGCAGAGTCAAATGAATCTTTATTAATATTCATTATATTAAAAAGACGAAGAAAGGAATAGAATATCTTTCATGTATACATATTAAGCACCAATCACATACTATGCCTAACCCTACAACTAACATAAATTTTTTGACGTTTTACAACCCACAACCATTAAAGAATAACAAACATTCTTGTTGATTCTACGCCGACAATCAGTGTTGCCAAAGCAATTAATCCACAGCCTTCTCAGTAAAAAGATGTTTATATATACCATATAATTAATTGTATTTTGTATAACTGTTAAATTAATCTCATTTTTTGAATTTATTCAACTATTGTGTTGTACCGTAATATCACCAGGTTAATTTAAATACAATAACTAAAAATTTAGTCACACTGAGACATTATAAAAAAATAAGTGAAAAATTATTGTTTCTCCAATATTTCCATCTGTGAAAAGGTACAAATAATAAAAGCAATTAATTAGCAATTAATTTGTATCCATTGAAATGGTGTCATCTAAATAGAAATGAATAAAAAATAATTTAGATTTACCCATAGTATAATTGAGTATATCTTTATGAGTATCAAAACAATTAGCTTAATTTAGTCGCCACTAAATTAGCTGTTATTTGTTTAGTGTGGCAACACTGAAGTTAACAAGAATAATAGGCCTCTATTTAAAATTTGTGGCCTTATTGTTAAATTTAAAACAATAACTATTTCAGATAATTAACTGTGATTAATATCATAAATACTGAGTACTCACTAATTTCTGTATATTAATGTGAATTATAACTGTAATAAATTTCACTCTACAAAAGAAATGTTTAATAATTATTCTGGAAGTAAGTTCAACCTCAAAATTAATTGGCTAATGTATTATAGATTTACTGATAACTAATTAATTCCAATTTATGAATAATTATTATTACTTTTTGACTTTTGTGTTATTGTAAGTTAATCATTGTCCTCAGTTTAATAGAAATATATTTTGAAAAATATTCTTAGTTCATCAATTTTCTTAGTAAGTAGATTCGATAGTTAATGCTGAATAGCCTAGTTATTTGTATTATATAATAGGCCTATCTTATTTTGATGACTAAGGATATTAAATATTAGTAACTTACTGATTCTAGTCAGGCACGGCCCTACAGGTTTTGCCGCCCCAAGCAAAATTTGTGAGCACCGCCCCCCTCTTCCATAAAATTCCTCTTCATAAACATGCATCAAACACATTCATGCGCCATTTTTATATATAAACAATAAACACAAGTATACTTACATAAAACTATATGCAAATATATGCCCACAGATATTAAAATAATCTATATGCACAATCTTAATCTGCTAAGATTAAAATAGCCTGCATAGTAGGCCTACTACAAAATAAAGTAATGAATCAGTACCATACCTTTTAGTGAAATCCTAGGCCTACTGTACTCGTCTTGTCTTAGCACAAGCAAATTCCTTTATTAATTCACTATAATCAAGTGATTCAGCAATCTAGTTGTTCAATGAAAATAGTTGCGAGATCACTCATGCGTGCCTGGAACATTGTTGATCGTAAGTACGTTTTTATCAGCTTGAGTTTTGAAAAAAAAATTCTTCGCTGGCCACTGTCACAGGTAGTGTTAGCAATATTCTTAGTGCAACGCTAACATTAGGTGGAAACCCATACTCTTTTATCATTTTCAAAATGACTTATTTAAAGGCATAGTGAAGAATGTAGAGAGATATAAAGGTGTATTTTCAATCCAGTTAACAAAATTTGTAATTTGATGTTCAAAGCTGAACATATAGTTTGTGGTTTTAAAGGATCTGACTTGTATGCAGTAAGTAAATCTCCCTTCAAACAAATATTATAGTTTAATGGTCTTGGCGACCAGTTCATAAATTGATTTTACATCCCAATCTTTCGACCAGAAATTCACTATACATGCCATCATTGATGGTTTGAATCTGTTCAGTAAATTGAAAAAGTTTTAGTCAAATATCAAGCTGAAAATTCATACAAATGTAGGCCTACGATTGGTCTATGTCACACATTACCTATTGCGTATTTCTGTGAAATTGATTGTAAAGCGTAACTTAACTAGTTATTATTAGGCTCAGATAAAACTTAACATCTTTTTATTGTTTTCCGTATCGGATTTAGTTGTGGTAGAAATCTTTAATTTACTTATGCGTGAGGGACGTTGCTACAACAAATTATTGGGGGAGGGGGGCAAAATCTAAAATTTCCAAACAATTTTGACCATATTTCCAAACTTCTGTGACGGGGGTTCCGATGCGCAGAAGGGGGTTCTGGGTTATTTAATGTGGAATAAATCCCTGTGGAGATGGGGCCATGGAGGCTCACCCTCAGAATTGTTTTTGAAAAATTGACTTCTCTAAGTAGGGTTTTTAACATTGCACGTGCTACATTGAGCACTTAAGAGTTTTTAAATTTTTTACTAGAGTTTCAACATGTTCATCATATTATTAAAAAAAAATCCCCATACTTTTCCCCACCATTTTCTTTTCCACAATATTTCCTGAAAAATTACAAATTTCCCCATTTTGGGGAAAAAACTTAAACTGGCAACACTGGTCTGGTGCAGTGCATGGCAGGGTGAGTCAGTGCCACAATAACAAGGATTGGAACTAAATTTCTTAGAACATCATTTAAAAGAAGGCAATGCATTTATTTGGTGCAGAAATATTTTGATTTGCCCTACATTTTTGGATTGGAAATTATAACTTGCTTGTTGTTTGTGAATGTTAATAATTAACAACAAAAACTTTTGGAAACCCAAACAAAAAGTTGGAGTTTTCGACGTGCAATTTAATCCCAATATAAAGATCCCAACTTTTTCAAAATCTCAAATTTCCCAACTTTTTGGATCTTAAAATTATTGGGGTGACCCCTTTCCCCCCCCCCCATAGCGACATCCCTGTATGCATTTGGTAATTTGAGCATAAACCAATATTCAAACTAATTATGAATTATAAAGTAATGAACATTATATGCAAATTACCCTAAACATAGCCTTCTTTGGATGTAGGAAAACATAGTGTTACCATTTATTAACTGTAGAGTTAGGGTAATATTTAAAAAAAGTCAGACTGACTCTAGAAAGTCTGCTAAAATATAATAGAAACAAAATGTATGACTACGGTTCCTTAGGTAAAATTACAACTGTTAAAACTGAAATACACTGATATTTACACACAAAACTACATGGTTCTGCTAATTTGTGAGTTTTGTTTTTAACGGAGTTGTAAACATAACCTTTATCTTGACAAGGTTTTTGTATTTTGAGCTGTTAAATAGTAATTTTGCCGTAAATGTGCATTATTCTTTTTAACAAAATTATTGTCCTGATCATTGTAAACTCATCCTATCCTTATAATGTTTTTCATAATTTCATTAGTTTGTGTAAATTAAAGCTGGACGAAATCAGCTACTTATTTGAATCTGGTTTGAATGTTGACGCTGATTCTTTGTAATGCTCAGTAGAGTATCATTTGATTTTAAAATAATTGCTATTTTATACTTTCATGTCATTCAAACGGGAAAATAACTATTGATTTTTAATAAACTACTGAATAAATTATTACAATTAGGCCTAATTATCAGAAACAGTGTATTAGTAATATGTGTACTGTGTAAGACGGTAATATGATTTTTAGAATTAAGTCATTTTATTTTTGGAAAATATAAATAGTGCAAATCATACGAGGGAGTAGATTTTTAGGGGGTCTTTCACTATTATGCTTTAATTAACGTTTAACGCAGGTATTTCATAAAATTGACCCAATTTGCATTCAAGTGTTGTTTTCTCATTGAGTACTTTCAACGATGCGTTTGAAATTTTACCGCTTATTTTCTTTCACTTATGTAACTAACTTTTTGTGTTGCAAAGGACTCGTATTTTCGCCCCCAACTGTTATAATTTTATAAGCTCACAAAATCCCCCAACTTTAATTTTAAGAATCTGGACGCTGTTAGGTTAAAACAACTTACGCCTTACATTGCTTCTACCTTTTATTAGAGTTCGAGTGGTCCAGTGATTACACAATGCTCTTTTTACACCGTAATGTTAATTATTACATTTATTCTTTTACATTTATTGGTGCCTCTACAAGATGAGCGGTCCTATTACTTATTATTACAATTTAACCATAAAATTTTTATTAATTCTAATTATTATACTCTACTAATTAAATCCCAAGACAGAGAAATCTAAACATCAATACTATCAAACTTAATTATATAAAACAACGGGCTATACCTTCACATTATCACCTCAATGCAATTATAGTGAATGGTTATATAATCGGTTTGCTCACCTTGTTATTGTGTCCTTCTGAGGTAAGGATCTCCGAGGCAATTCTCGATGGCCAGATGGACAGAGTTTCCACTGTCCTCAATCGTCTCTCCAAAAGCACTGACCAATCGACCAGCAGAGCCTCCGACCGTTACCGTGTGCGTCTCCTAAACCACTGGCCTCGTTTTTTTTTTAGTCAGAGGGGAGTATATATATAAACTCGCAAGGTGACTGTACTGTACAGCTAATTAGAACTCTGCTGGCCTCAGCTATTGCAACACTTTTTGATATGTTTCGCTTCTACTTTCTGTGTTCTTGTCTTGGGACTTATAAATTTTACATATTTATTTCTTCGATCATCGATCATTTTACAATTATTTCCTAATAATAACATTTATAATAATGAAGCTAATAATAACACTAATTATTTGCTTACATAACTATTCCTAACAACTCGCTGTACATATCTGTTTTATAAAACAAAGTTCTTTTTCTTTCAGTTTTTAAAATGAAGATGATGTCCAGCCAAGTTGTATTTACGCTCATATTAATTTCAATCGATTTAGCACTAGGCTCTGTTCCCCTGTTACTCTTGGGATCTGTTAAAAGTAAAGAAGTTGGAAAACACTCAGGCCTTTCGAAAACAAAAACCGAAGAATTTAAGCAATATCTATCGGATAAGGTCAGTAGATCGAAATATCTAACAAAAGTGATTGTGTTTCTTGAAGATGATCTGTCCGTTGAAGATTTTTCTTGGAAAGATAAGAATAATCTAGGACATTACCCTAGATTGAAAGACGTCATCGATACGGCACCTTTTAGTGATTTTTTCCCAAGCGTGAATTTACCGTTGGAAGCAGTACAGGGTTTGGATCGGTACAGTTACGTTTTGAGATACTTTGAAGGAACGGATTCGCTGCCTTCAGAGGACCAATGGAATATCATCTGGATAATAAGGCTTATTGACTTGGAAGACAGAACAAATTCACTGCTTAGTCACGATAAGATTTTGGTAGACGTGTATCATAAACTTTCAAAGATTTATTACGAAGTCCTGGTTTTGTATACGGGGATTAAATCTTCTTGGGAACCGCAGATGAAATTACAACGTCATAGAACGAATGCAAATAGAAGACTTTTAGATGATGATGAATATGGCGTGTTGTCATGTAGGAAAAATATTATATATTCATCCAAACATGCAGTTTTGAACTCAGCTAATGAACTGATTAAACTAACTACTGAGGAATCGGTCCAGAGCGACTGGGAACTGAAAGGAATATTCAAAGTATATTCATCAATATGCGGAGTAGAACATTCTAGTAAAGGAGTAGTTTTAAAATGGGTTTTCAATCACACATCGTCTTACTGGAAACTTGAATTTATCGTTATGAACAAAACATTCGATAAAGCACTGACTTATCTTTTTCCACTTTTTGAAATCACTGCACCTATTGGCAGGTCCTGGCATTCCAGTTTAGAAGTAGTATTCATCTCGAACACAACTGAAAACGGGTATAATACCAGAACTAAGCTCACATTTGTTAACTTGCAAGTGGAGCATTTCTTGAAATTTCAACAAGATATGATGTTTAGCCCTGCTGTTGATGTTATTACATTTTTCACTATACATATTGCAGAAGCTCTTTTCGTAGTGTGGTTGCTTTTAATGATATTGATGTTTGGTATTTTAATGTTAATGGATATTAAAACTAACGACCAGTTTGATGATATAAACGGAAAACGTCTTATGTTCAATACAGATGAGTAATAATGTTAAAAAATTTGTTTGTTCTCTTATAGGTTATAATTGTAGCTTATATTATTCCCATAAAAATATTTGGATTAATTTTGTATTTGATTATTTAAAACAAATAAATTTTACCGTGATATTTTGTTTGCCGAATGATGACAAACCCTCAGAGGTAGCCATAATGGAGGATTTAGAGATACTTAATTAGGCTAAGCGCACATGGAACGAGTATTCGTAAGAAATTAAATCATCCTAATATATATCTGACGTCCAAATTTTATTGAAAATGGAAGTCTAAAATTTGAAACTAATTTTTGGTTTAAAAGTATTACCTTATAAATCAATATATATAATAAATATAAGCGTGGTTTGTTCATGAGTGCTGCTATAACCAAGCAAATCCCCACCTCCTCATAACCCCAGGCCCCGTTTATGGTATGATAGCCTTCCATCCCCATCCGTGAAGAAGGTTTCGGTTAGGAATTGCAGGGGTTGGGTGTTAAAAGAGCGCATCACACCAATGGACTTCTTATGGGAAGTCGGTGAAGCAGCTGGGAATCGAGTGTTGACGTGGCCGAGACCGGTCAGGATGTTTCTGAATGTTCTAGAAGCTTCCACTATATTCCTTAAACGTTCTGGAATATTACAGACAGAATGCTCCAGAATGTTATAGAATACTGGAGAATGTTAAAGAATCTTCCAGAAGGTTCGAGAATGTTCTAAAATGTTCCATGCGGTTTTGGACCATCGAAGGGACTTCCTGTTCCGGAAGGTTTTAGAATGTTCTACAAACCGGAAACGGGCTATGAAGCTAGAGACCTAAGCTTGGCACAGGAGTTGTGTATAGGAGAGGGAAAAAATTTTCTTTCTATTATTTATTTCTAAGGAGTAAAATATTATTGGTAGAAAATATTTTAGGTAAACTGGACTCAAACAAACTGGCGGAAATCGTAGTTTTAGCTGATCATGTATGTAAGCCTAAATGGGAAACATTTAGATTGATTTGGACAGAACTCACTTTACGTTTTTGGGTCAGTGAACTTTTGATATTGACCGATTTATTCGTATCTGCGAGCGAAGCCAGTTAAAATATTATTTTATTACGTGTTTATAAAATTACCTTTATAAAGATTTAGACTATCTAAAATATATTTGTAAATAAAAGCATTTTTCATCACACTGCATTAAAAACAGCTGTGCACATAGCTAAAATCACTAATTTCTATAAAATATTACGGACTCGTACTAAACTGGAATGTGGTCTATTTCTCAGTAGCATTTTTCCCATTAACAACTAATTTTATGCTATAAAAAATTGTATGTTTAAATTTGCGGAATTTTGTTTAGGTAAGAAATGCTAGTTTTTTTTAAAGAATTTATTAATAATTTAATTTTTATTAATATTTACCATCATAGCTTTTATTGATCATAGGTTGTGATTAATCCGACTCTACCCTTTATTTATTAATCCTCTTTAAAAAAAAAAGTATGTAAAATGCGGAGAAGAAGTGAGGAGGTTGTCATTCGAAGCTGGCATATTATTGTTCTCCCCTAATTACAATAATGCTTTATTAAGTAGAATTACTAGTCTAAACCATTTGAATAATCTATCACTCACTCATCACGAAACTCAAAAACCTCCTAACGGATTGGAATGAAATTCGGTATGTAGCTTCCACTAGGGCTCGCTAAGAAAGGTTTTAAAAAATTCGAAATTTTAGGGAGGTTTGGGGGGAGGGGGTCAAAGTTAAAAAATCCCCATAAGAAATACATAGTGTAATATATTTATTGATATATATATTTTTTGTTAATATACATTTAACTTTGATTTGCTTACCGTGCAAAGCCGGATCGGGCAACTAGTAATTATTATTCAAAGTTCATTAGACGAATTGGTGATGAAAATAAGAGCTACTACACTTGACCCAACTTGAAAACGGTTGGTCGAAGGAGGGTAAAACTTCGTTTGTATCCGTTTCAGACCATTTGGAGACGATACCCAAAATTCATTAATATAAAATATATGTGTTTTATTCCCGAATTGATAAGTGGTTGTAAATATGCTTCAAAATTGCTGAAATTTTAGCGAAAGGGTCCTTGTAGGATTTTTCAGAAACTGATTTTGTTATTTTTCGATTTGACATAAATTTGATTCAAACCAAAATGGCGAAGTTAGAGCGATGAAATTGCATTACTTCTCCCACTTATTTCATAAGCCCGAGTACAATTTGTGAGCTATATCATTCGAAAGGTAATTAAATTTACTACAATCCTGTGCAAAGGGATTTCA
>JAGFPH010000223.1:313024-323830 GCA_018207615.1 Philaenus spumarius | reverse complement strand
TTCGAAAGGTAATTAAATTTACTACAATCCTGTGCAAAGGGATTTCAGGTACTGTCCCCAGAACAAGAAACACAATTGATAGGAAGCTCCCGATAAATGATTTTTTCACTATCCATGTACGGTTTTTGCGCAATTTCTCCCACTCATAAGCCCGAGTATAATTTGTGAGCAATATCGTTCGAAAGGTAATTAAAATTGCTACAATCCTGTGCAAAGGTATTTCAGGTACAGTCCGCGGAACAAGGGTCAACATTGATAGGAAACTCACGATAATTGATGATTTTTTCATTATCCATGTAAGGTTTTTGCGCAATTTCTCCCACTAAGCCCGAGTACAATTTGTGAGCTATATCATTCGAAAGGTAATTAAATTTACTACAATCCTGTGCAAAGGTATGACAGGTACAGTCCCGCGGAACAATTAACAAAATTCATAGGAAATCCTCGATAAATGATTTTTTCACTATCCATGAAAGGTAATTGCGCATTTCTCCCACTCATAAGCCCGCGTACAATAAATTTGTGTTGAATCATTACAAAGAAAATTAAATTTATTATAATCCTGTGCAAAGGTATTTTTGGTACTGTTCCTGGAACAAGGAACAAAATTCATAGAAACTCCCAGTATTTAATACTAATTAGTTATTCCCGGATAAGAAATTACGGCTATAGCCTAGTAGGCTATACAAGGCATTGCTGCTTACTCTTTTTTATGTAGACTATAATACTATATTAACCGCTTCTAAAAAACAATTAATTTGGTTAATTTTACGTTTACTTATAAAAATATAGACTACTATATATAACAGAACTGTTCTAGCTAGTTAGTAATTTTAATTTGAACCTTTCCACATTAAAAATATCTTAAGAATCCAGATCCATCAACAAATCAAGTTGAATAGTTCGCCGCCAGGTCGCTCTACATGTCATCGCCCAAGGCTCGCCATTCCTTTCAGTGTATTGCTGTCTGCTCCTCATTTTGCTAGTAGTGTTGCTAGGGTAACCTCAAAACTGTTTCCACGTAGTTTGTTTACGTTGCTAGGTAGCTTAAAAAGGTTATTTAATTGTGCGCTTTTTATTGTTTTATGTGTGCTACTAAACATATTGTTCCTGTTGTTTACTCTATCATCGCTTATAGGGTAAGTCTTACATTTTTTTTGTTTTGCAATAGCCATAGCCTAGACTTAGTTGTCATGTTTTGCTGCAATTATTGGATACCTCGCATGTTTCATGCTATCTAAAATAATTAAATACACAATGCGATTATTCGCATTGATCGAGTAGAAATGTTGCCCTTCATGGATTTGTTCATTCTGGGCTAAAACCTAACTAGTTAATTTCTTGTTTTAGGCAAATACATTGGTGATTTTGTATATTGTATTTACAGTATATTACATAAAGTAGTCCTTACAACAGTTGGTAGTATTTAAGAAAACAAAAATAATTTTACAGATCAGGACCTACAAATTTATTAAATTTGAAATTTTATTAAAATTGTGGAAACGTTACCTGAAGATAGGTCTTATATATTACCTTGCAACATTAAAGACTTTAATTTAATAGGTCTATACACGATTTCTAACGCAATATTTTAACACTTAACTTTAAAAGTTAGAGTGGGAAATGTTTAATAATCCAAATTTACTAACCAAGTTAATACGCAATTGTTATTTTTATGTAGGCCCAATATCCGTTAAATTGTAAAAACAATTCCCTTGGAGTAATTTTAAATTGTAACTTAAAAATAATTAAATAAGTATAAATAATGATAATTGAAGAACACGTTCAAGTGTTTTATATCAAAATGAAAATGGTAGGCCTATTATTAACAACACGCAAATACCATAACTGATGCAACTATGGCTTAAAAAAATTACATTCGTGATGGGGACCAGTAAAAGATAACCGCTCCCATACTCCGTCTGATGAACTCTTTTTTTATAAAAGTTCTAATTGTCTGTATTTCTCTTATACAGTACAAGAGCATAAAACTACGGTCTTTTCTTTATTTTAGCTTCTGTATATTTGTAAAAATAGAGGGTTATGGTTTTTTTTAGGATAAGGACACATTTTTTACAGCCGTTTAATAAAATGTGTTTTCCATACTCACAGCAGTGCTCAAACTACATTACATGTGCGTCAAGTAATTACAGTATTAGCCTACTAGGCTACTTTGTTTTACTTTATCGCACGGTAAAGTAATACTTTTCGCACTCCAACTGTTTACTTTTCGCACCTTACCCAAAGTAAACAGCTGATTCAGACTATGTTTTGAAAATTTTGATTGTTAGCCTATGGAACTAACCTCTGTAAAACAGATCTTGGTAAAAATTTACTTTAACTTGTCATTCGATTTCTAAGGGAATTTGAAATAATATGAAAGAACACATCTAACTGATTGTAAAAACAACAAACATTTTCCCGGAAAATAATATTTATAGGAATTATGAAAGAAATAAAAGTTGAAATTGTATAGGTTAAGTATCGACTTTTCCGCAATATTTCACGTTGTTATAACAAAATAAATCACTTCACATACACCAAACTCGTAAGAATTAAATAAACTAAAGAATATTAACCCCAAAAGTTCGAAAACAAAGCAAGAAAATTAGAAAATAATGTAACAAATCGTTAATTAGGCTACGAAAGCAATAACATCATACCTTTAAGAACAATAGAAACTACAGTATAACTGCGTAATTAAAATGGAATTTCATCAAATCGAACAATAGGTTATTTTACTGAATGGGGTGTGTATAAATCGGTAATCTGTGGACTAGTAAAACATCGTTATTATCACATTATATAATTAAAAGAAGAAAAAAACCCTAAAAGATTCTAACCCATACTATTTAGTCACAGTATGTTTGCTTTTTAATTAATCTCGCCGATAATAGTATGATTATATTTCGTTATTATCACATTATATAATTAAAATTTAAAAACACCTAAAAGGTTCTAACCCATAGTATTTAGTCACAGTATGTTTACTTTTTACTCAATCTGGCCGATAACAGTATGATTATATATCGTTATTATCACTTTATATAATTGAAATTTAAAAAAAACAACCTAAAAGGTTCTAACCCATAGTATTTAGTCACAGTATGTTTGTACTTTAAAAACGTATGTACAACTTTCTAGATGAGTTGGCTAAACTGTTTGTTTCTACACAAAAAAGAACAAGACAAATCCGGCAACGCTGGGAGAACGCTGAGAAAAACATGTCGGCTCTTTACAATGTAAATTCCCATAAGGAACATTTGATTTGAAAGTTTTTAATATTGTACGTGTTGAAGATGGTTAAATATTGCTTTCCCGGCATTAGTGAAGGGTATAAATACTATATTTATAAAGAAAAAAGTTGAGGTTTGTGTATTTATAGTAGTTTCGATTGACAAGCTAAAGTAAACAAATGCCCAGATCTTTTTAAATACTAAAACACTAATTTAAAATGTAGCTGTAGGAAAAACGTTGTGTGTATCACGGATTCAAAGTTTAATTTGTCACACTCGATAAATTTTGCCGCCCGAGGCGTATGCGACAAACTCAACTTTGCACCCTAGATACACAAATAACTATTTCATCACTTTTTCTCAAAACTTTACCTGTAGTTTTTCCGTAAAGTATAATATGAGTTCCTCTAACATCATTAATGCGTTCTATATTTAGCTGCTGTACTTTTGTGAACAGAATGGGTGGGTTTTTAGGAAAACTAGTTTTGATGCACACCTAAATAAGGCTCTTTCAAACGACCTCATGCGACAGTACCATAACGTATTTGTTTTTGTGGTAGCCTACCCGTTTTTGGCCCCCCAAAATACCCAACACACATTTTCTTAGTTCTCATTATTGGAACGAACGCGGGTTAGCATGCTTTATAACGACCGAGTACGTCACTGACTTTGACACACGATTAACGTGTGGACTTTTGATTGTTCCGTTTTTCACGTTAATGTAAGGATCCCTAAAATGAAGAAATCGTTCGCAATTGATTAATGCTCTTTATGATTGACCAACGTGTCGAATATATACAACAGTGATTCAAAATTTAACGCGTTTTAACCTTAAAAATCATTTTGAAACTTATTAATGCCTACAGGAATTATCTACCACAGTTAATTTGTTCTACCATAGGAAAACAATAAATAATTTATGTAAAACTAGCAGGGGTACGCCCGCTACTTGATATGAATAATTCGATCACGCAGCTGAACGCGGACGTGAGCTGAGCGAATTTCCAAAATTAAGTTTAATATGTTTTAAGGTTTGAACCAACTGTTTGAGAAATTGGTCTACTCACGAAGGCGCTGAATAGCTGCCTCCGCGTACGCAATATAGTAGAATTTGTTTGCACCTCAGTCTGCAGCCCCGGTTCATGAGCGGTAGTTTCGCTCGCAAGTTTCACCTCGACTTTGCCGTCTCGGATTATGGCCTCCTTCGCTTCGCTCGCAGCGAACAAACTATACCCCGCGCGCGATAACTTTTCACTTGGGACTTGCACAGTTTGGCAACGCTGCGGGTCGGCTCGCTACCCCATCCCACTTATCAAATGTATCCGGTTGGACGATGACTCACAACTAGGCTCCTAGTAAAATTACACTTTTTCTTGAAAACTTAATGAAAAGTTCATTATGACTATGCATCTTAAAGATAATTTTCTAACAAGAAATAATATATAAAAATGTTTGTAATCAGACAACTAATAGTATTGGAAAAAGGGTAAACTAAATATATTGTGATCGTTTTGCGGAAAAATTAACATTTAAATATAAAACAAATACTATTAACAAAATAATAAATTCAAAATGATATAAACTTTCAAAAATGTCGTTTTTAACCTGCTGACATTAAATATCTTATTGTAAAAAGTACAATACAAAGTACTTTTTTTTAATACAAAATGGCGGATTACGGCTAAACTAAGCCAAAATCGAAAAATGTTATACTACATTTTCGACTTACTTTTGCATGTAAAATCTGAATCTGCATAGCCCGCTACAAAATTAACTAAAAACTTTGTTAAATTTAAAAAAAAAATATGATTTTAGGCTAATTTTGTTTGTTGTAGACAATTACCAAGAAATTATGTTTTTGTCGATAACTCGGTTATCCTTTGACCTACTGAAACTACAAAAAAAAACTACTGTCTGTCGTTAAAAAATACAAATATTTTGTCTCTTGTAATTTTTTTGTAAAGTTAACGGTTTTTAAGATATTCCACGTTAAAAATTTGTAACGGCCGCCATTTTGAAAATTATAAAAATAAATTCTTTGTGTTTGGTATACTACTTGTTAATTGTAACATATAAAATGCTTATTCTAAATTTTAACTTTATATCTTTTCTATTTCCAGAGTTACAGTGAACTTTTGTAAAAAAACAAAATGGCGATTTACGGCTAAACCAAGCCGAAATCGAAAAAATGTTATACTACATTTTCGACTTATTTTTGCATGTAGAATCTGAATCTGCATAGCCTGCTACGCTTTACTGAATCACCCTGTACATCTATAAACAATACTTATAATTGTCTAATTTTAATACATTTTAGATATTTATTATCAGCAAAGTATGACCAAACATGTTATGATAAGAAATATTGAAAAATGTATCAGAAGAAAAAAATTATAATTTGCAATTTCGAAAGAGCCTTCTCAGGAAGTGCACCTGTGAGTCAGCGAGATAAGACACATCCGCTCGTCTCAACAGTGCGACGTTGCCGATACCATTTTCACAGTAAACTCCAAAAATCCCAAGTGCAAAGTTATAGCGCGTGTAGTATAGCTGTTTATGGTATTTTACGTTTTGACCGATTTTGGGGAACCAAATGGGCTATAAGGTCGCGTAAAAAACAAAATGTCCAGATAATCTCCTATCTTTATTTATTTATTTTTTATATATAAAATACCAAAAAAGTTTAATTTTAGAACGAATTAAATATAAAAAAAATACTTCCTGTCAAAAAAACATGCTTCCAGTTGTTGGATTTTTTTGGATAAAGAACCAGTCGGATCGTCTTAAAAAACCAACGTGTACACCAAATTTGGACCAAATCGGTTTTAAAATCTAAATTGCTGTTAAATTGCGAACACAGACATATATATAACATTTTTAATTACCCCCAAAACGTGTTCTGGGAACTATGATCGGTGCTCATTGACTACTCAAGAGATTAGGTCTTCCCAGAAAAGTCACTGCATAGCTAATCTTTCCTATGGAAATTAGCTAATAAAACTTATAGTGAGTTTCGTCCAAATCTATCTAAGGTTCCCATTTAGGCTTAGGGACATGCATGATCAGCTATACGCCGGTAAGAGCAAAAACCACGATTTTGCCAGTTAGTTTGAGGTGCATTTCACGCCTGTGGTAGGCCTACATTTAATTTAACCTACAATATTTTCTACGGACAATATTTTACACCTTAAGGCTCGGCTCTCCACATTCAAAACTACAATATTGGGTACCAATTTCAATGTTAAATAACCAAAACATACCTTCACTATTAAGCATATTTTTATGCTGTTTTTGTTAAAAAACGAAAGCTGTATTTTTTTTCTTGAAGTAAAATAGATTGTGGGTGTTGATTGCTAAGGATTTTTGCAACTGAGTAAAAAATGTATAAAGTTTACTATTTTTTACTATTTATATCATACGTTTATGAAAACAATAAAACGGTTTCTGAAAATGTATTCGGCAATCAACATCCGCATATGACAGTACTTCAAAATGAAACCAAATTTTTAAATTTATTATACGAATTAACGGGAAAAAATGACTTATTCTGTAGCATTGCTCTTATGGGAATAAGATTCAATATGGCGGGCAGGGAAGCGCCCCCTTAAGGGTCTGCTGTAGTGGTGGCCCAATACGCATCCGTCTTGCAATTTACATTTTTTTAAAATGCTTCTGATTTGTTATGTAATTGACATTTTGTAAGTACAAAGTTTGAATTTTTTTCCTAACACAATAAAAAATTTATAATGAAACAGTATATTTCTCACCTAGGGCCGAAAATGAGGTTTTGCAGGCTTGAAACGATCGAGAGCTGCAAAACCCTTTCGGCCGTGGTGCGAACGCTATTTTTTACCACACTACACAATAAAATAAACACTATATAAAATTAAAAAAGAATATTTATTTAGCACACATGAAAATGAAACTTTGAGGTTATAAACTAGCTAGCTATGGAAAGTACAGTTTTACCTCAGTTGCTAGGCAACGGTGAAAATAACAATTACGGTCTGTCGGCAATACCTTTTGAATCATTTGCCATATGGGCCTATTTCATAACGAAATTGTGTTGAGATATACTTTCATATTTTAATTGAATAAACGAACAGCTGACTTTACGGCCCTAGGACAGAAAAGAGCTACTTTCGGCCTCCAAATGACGTACCGAAAATAGCTGAAAACATCGTAGTGTGGTGAAAAATAATTTGCAAGCCGGATCCGAAATTTTATAAAGAATATGCAGTTTTTTTTCAACACTCAATTACAAAAGATAGACTTATAAAATGATTTGAAATGAGGCAATGTTGCAAGAAATTGCACTGTTTAGATAGGGATAAAGTGAGAAGCTGTTGCGTTTCCGGTTGCTTTCTCGTTTACTGGAGTAGACCCTTAAGGTTGGGACACACACGACCGCAACGTGCCCGCACCGCACCACGGCCTAGTGTTGGCCGTATCTCGGCTCGTTCTCATTATAATATTTTTCGTTGCGTTTGCTTTTATTTTGTAAACCTTAACTAAAAAAGCTGTTGGTTGTGAAAAATAATAAACTGATTATAAATTTGTTAATTTGGTGGCTATTGTAATGAATGTAAACAAACACGTGTTGCTTAGCTTTTGATCCAAATCAGCTGTTTTATAGGGCTAGGAATAAACCCAGGAACTTTCACTATTTTGTACGCTTTAAGATACAAGTTTTACAAAATCCTTTCTTAGTGTGCGTCTATGACCCCATAAGAATATACCTTTAAATTTTCTTATTTGTATCTAAAGTACTTTTTGCTCTACGTTGATTCTATGTCATTCAGTCAGGACAAAGCGAACATATCAGTCACTATGATATGTTACATATACAGTAGTTATGAACATATAGTCGAAACTATATTTCAGTCAGGATTCTATATATATGTAAGCGTACAAATATAGACTAGGCTGGCTTCGCTCACCAACTCCGGCGGTGGCCCATGGCGAAGCCAATGCAAACAGATTATTGTGTACTCTGTTAATTTCACGGAAATGACGATTGGTCGGTGACATACATAGCTAATGTAAGACAGAGATCGAAATAGACACGACCAACCCTAATAATTTGAATTACGGCGGCTCTTGTAATTTCGCCATTATTTATTAATATTACTCAATAATCAACATTTGAAACAAATTTTGATATTACCAACTGGTTGCTATGGTAATGAATGTAAACTAACATGTGTTGCTAAGCTTTTGATCCAAACAGCTGTTTTTTCCGGAGTTTCACTATTTTTACGCTTTAAAATGAAATGTTTGCAAAATACTTTCTTGTCGTGCGTCTTTGAACCCATACATATTATATCCCTTTAAATTTTCGTATTTGTATCTTTTAAGCAGTTTTTTCTTTACGTCGATTCTAAGCCAGTCGGCCATTAAGTCAGGACAAAGCCTCTTATATATGTAGATTGTGAAATGTCTCACTAAAATAACTTATAATCGCAACACTCATAGGCCTTTATGTTTTCTAACTAAACAGTGTTACAAACAAGCTTATCATATTGATTGTGGCTGTGTGACGTAGGCCTGGTCTATTATCGGGTAAACGCAAGAGAGTGAATCGTACGGAAAAAATAACGAGGCAAACATTTAAATGTAACTAAAGACCGAGTTCTCGATACCAATAAAGTTCGGCATAAAAAAATAGTAAGCAGTCGTGGGACTGCCGACAGAAGTGAAAGCTGCCATGAATATAAATCGTTAGTTGTATTTTGATCATATCAGAAATTTGATCATTTTAGAGGTATCGCCAAGTACACTAATTTAACACAACTTACAAAATGAAGAAGCACTATGTCCATTTCTTCGGAAGTGTGACGCGACTAAACCCATACAGCTATGCCTTTGAATTTACCAGTACCTATTGTATTTCGTCGATTTCTCCTTCTTTTACGATCAGCTATTACCGGTACACTAAACATGTGGTTTATACAGGGTGACTATTTTAAGTGTGCCACCCTTGGTAAATCAGAAACGACAAGATTTACAGGAAACTTTAAATGGGGGACTTCACCTACTTTTTAGTGGCCATTAAAAATATGAATTTGAAATTACGAAAATATGGCGCCATTTTCCAATATATGGCGCCATTTTCAATTTGCAAACAATAAAGTTTAACTCAAAGTGCAATATGTTTAACAATGGAATGTTAAAAAGCTGTTGCAATTTCATAAATACTTTATTTTATACAAAAAACCTACTTAAATTACTGTTAAAAAATCGATAACACAACCACTTTGTATTGTGTAAGAAGATGTATTTATGTGTGCACCCTTGTATTTATGAAGATGGAGGACACTTTGAAAACCTGCTTTAAGTCATAATTAATTAAAGGATGACTGCACGTGTGTAAACCAATGAAGGAGAAGAAATCAAAAGCGCAAAGCGTCCCATTTTAAGTGCGTATATTTTACCTTATCCAAAAAGTGCTCGTTGGGCCTAAAGAAGTTTTCGCTTAAACAAAACCGAATTCCAATATTGTAAATTTGTTACAATTATAACCTAGAAATATAGTAGGCCGTTTTTTTACATTACAAGATTTAAAAACGTTTTTTTTTTTTTTTTTTTAACGTCCTGCTGTTTTGCACTTAAGGCTAATGAAGACGGGATCTTCAGTTTTACGTAGAATCCGAACCACAGCCAACGATGTCTGTTAAGAAACCATTTAGAAAATTATTCGGGGTCAATGGGAATTGAACCCGGAACTTTTCCATTGATGGTTGCCATGACGATTGATAAAGCATTGACGCCTTAACAGCCACGGCCATCCTGGCCCAGATTTAAAAACTAACACACAAACAGGTTTAATATTTACTCCATAAGATTACATTTTTTGTTGTTTACTATTTAGGAAAATAAATCTAAACCTTGATCAACTGTTTAAATATTAATTATAGGGAGTGAGATTTCACTAATAATAAACCAGCTGTTAGTTGTGAATACAAAATGACTATAAAACTCACCACAACGGTTTGAAGGCATTTACGTTTTGTATTATTATTTTTTAACATATTTAAAGTAATAAAATGACACATTCAACATTTTTGTGGAGTTTGAGAAGGTTTACGCTTAAAATTGACATATTATGTGCTAGAGCGTACGCTGAATGGTTCTCTCAAACAAAGAACGAGTTTCTAGACAAAAATGCTCACATATAAATAACTTGGAAATTTTTAGGACTTAATTTTTTGTATTGTTGGAACGAAGTTCCTTAACGCGGGTTGCGGTAGGAGTTAATAGAGAATGTAATGCGTAACGGAAAAAGTGTTATTAATTGGTTGCTATGGCAATGACAAATATAAAATACGAGTAACGATAAAGCGTTACCAAATTGGTTGCTATGGGAAATGAATGTAAATACATTCAAGAAACATGTGTTTTGCTTCATCAATTTAAATTAAGAGACGATCGGTTCCGTCCGGCGTAGTTCAGATATTATCGTCAAGCGCTGAAATACATTCAATAAAGATGGTAAACACAGTCAAATGACCATTCATTGTAAATACATTCAATAAACATAAAATGTTGGTTTATCCGTCTTACTAGGCCT
>JAGFPH010000223.1:281128-295464 GCA_018207615.1 Philaenus spumarius | reverse complement strand
CCCCCCCCCCCCCCCCCCCCCCCGACATACAAACAAACAAATTTGATCTCTTTGTAATATTAATATAGATATTTTTGATGTGTATCTAATTAATCTGCTTTTGATTTTCTAAGGGCTTACTAATAAAAGTAATATGTTTTTTAATATAAAGGTGGGTTTTTGTGTACTGCTCCAGAGGTTACCCCTTACATGCAAACAAGAAAACAAACAAATTTTACCTCTTTATAATATAGATAATACAAAACGTGGTGAGTTTTATAGTAATTTTGTATTCACAACTAACAGCTGGTTTATTATTAGTGAAATCTCACTACGTACTATTAATATTTAAACAGCTGCTCAAGGTTTAGACTTATTTTCCTGTATTATAAACAACAAAAAATGTAACCTTATGAAGTAAATATTTAACCTGTTTAAGTGTGATAGTTTTTTTAAAATCTTGTGGTGTACAAAACGGCCTACGGTATTTATTTCTATGGCTGTTATAATTGTATCGAATTTATAATATTGGAATTCGTTTGTTTAAAGTGAAACTTCTCTAGGCGCACCGAGCACTTTTGGATGAGGTAAAATATATGATCTCGCGATACGAACGACGCAATACGAAGTGAGACGCTTTGCGTTTTTTTTATTACGTCGATGCTCTTTTCTTCTTCTTCTTCTTCTTCATTGACGTACACACGTACTAATATAAACCAGAAGTTTAATGTAACGACTGATCGTTAAAGAAGAAGAAATCAACGAAATAAAATAGGCAGAGATAAATTCAAAGGCTTACACTCAATAGCTGTATAGGTTAGCCACGTTACGCTGCCGATGAAATGGACATTGTGCGTTTCATTTTGTACGTTGTGTTAAAATAGTTTACTTGGCAATACCTCTAAAATAGACATTTACTTCCTAATTTTGTAAGTTGTGTTAAATTTAATGTATTTGATGATACCTCTAAAATGGACATAGGCCTAGTGGTTGCCATGGAATAAATGTAAATGCATTGAAGAAACATTTACCTTTTTGGATAAAGTTACTGGACTATAAGTGAAGAACCGATATTTTTGCGTGGTTAATAGCGAAACGTCAACGATAAAGTAAACTTGGCGATGAAGGAACGGTGCCATGTTTCATGACACCCGGGTTAATTGAATGCAACGGACGGACATTAGCGCCAATTCATTCGGCTTTATTGGCCGTGATGTTTAATAGGATCTGCGTTTGACAATAGAAATAGGATCTGGGCTCGCAGATTACAATGTATCTTGACAATACAGTGGTATTGGTGAATACAATACCCGTTGTACTGGGATACGATGCTGTGTAATCAATGACGACTCTGTTACCAGATTGGGTGGCGTTGCACATACTGTTGCTTGTTTGTTACCTTGGGTCAAAATAAGTTAAAATTTTCCTATGGACAATTATATACTAATATTATAAAGAGGTAAAATTTGTTTGTTTGTATGTAGGGGGTAATCTCTGGAAGTACTGAAACGTTTGAAAAAATAGTCTTACTAATAAAAAGCTACACTATCCCTGAGTAACATAGGCTATAATTCATTTTGATAAAACAATTTTTTATTCCAATATTTGTAAATTTAGTCGGAAAAAATCTTAGGTTGGGCCTAGACTGATGAGCCAACACATGTATTACCATAGCAACCAATCGAATAAAATAACACATAAAACAGCTGTTTGCTCCAATATTTCCGTTAACAGCTTATTTCAAACTTTGAAGCAATTATTTGTATTTCTAACTTTTAGGTTAGGTTTTTATTAAAGTGTAGACCTGAGCCTTGCTTGTCTTTTAACCTTTATTGTAACTGCTGTTATAAAATGGTATACAAAATAATTTGATTTGAACATTTAACATTATTTACCATCTTAGCTTTGGGGTTATTATTAATAATTTTATAGAGATAAACTTTGTTTGTTTATTTGTTTGTACGTAAGGGGTAATCTCTGGAACTACTGAACTTGGGGTTATTATTAATCCTACACCTTCATTATTTGAATCAAAAGCTTTACAATTCTAAGTATGGTTTATTCTGAAGAAACTCACTTTAGTTAAATACTTTTACATTCATTGCCTTAGCAATCAACTTAAAAAATGTAGTAAGTTCATTATTTTTCACAACCAACAGTTTTTTTTTGGGATAGGTTAACAAAATTAAAACAAAACAATCAAAAAATAAACGGTACCAGAAACGGGCACATATTTTCTCTCAATCATATTTAAATTATTAAACAGATTCATGTGACTTCATAATTGTATTAAAGTAGGAGAGGGGATACATTCAAGTAGGAGTGTAACTAATAAATATAATTATAACTAGCCAGAGAGAAAACTATTCGATCGATTTCGAACAAATTTGCTCCAAACATGTCAATTAGGCCTGTATAGATGCAAGAAAAAAGATTTTGAAAAATTTTGAAACAGTTTTTTCTACAAATATAAATGTAGAATGTTATTCTGCACATTTTGTTTTTTTACGCAACCTAATAGCTCTCTTGGTTCTCCGAAAATCGATCAGAACGTAAAAAATACCATAGAAGTACCCGGTTCAAAGCCATGTGGTGGATTCTACCGTGGGGTTGGCGTGCGAAGCACGCAATGCATTGTGTATTGAAGATACTCCCAATACGGGGGTTGGCGTGCGAAGCACGCAATGCTTTGTGTGTTGAAGATACTCCCAATATGCGGAATGGCGTGCGAAGCACGCAATGCTTTGTGTATTGAAGGATACTCCCAATATGCGGAATGGCGTGCGAACCATTCTGCAACTATTCAGCACCATTGTGAGCTGACCTATTTCCCACATTGTTGGTTGAAACCCTAAAACATAGGCCTATAAACTTAATTTTGGAAATTTGCTCAACTCACGTCAGCTGTTCAGCTGCGTGTTCGAATTATTTATATCTTTCCGTTCCTTCGTGTGCGTGGAATAAGGATGGCATTCATTGAACTTGTCAAGAAACAGCTGGCTTGGATATTACCTTGAGAAAGCAGGTTGTCTGAGAGTAGGCGAAATGTATCGACCTTCCTGTCATAACTGACGAGGCTGAGTGGGAGTTGAAAAGCCGATTTAATTGCAATATTACTTCAAACTTATAATCGATCCGCAATGCAGCGATTCGACTTTAAATAATTCGATCGCTCAACTGGGCCGCTGAACTGAGTTGAACGAATTTCCAAAATCGAGTTCATGTGTTTTACGGTTTCAACCAACTATTTGGGAAATTGGGCTACTCACGAGGGCTCTGAATAGCCTGCGTGTACAAAATATAATTTGTTTCCACATCAGCCTCCAGTCCCGGCTCACACGCTGCTTTGTTCCGCTCACGGTATTTTACGTTTTAGTCGATTTTTGAGAAACCAAACGAGCTATAAGGTAAAAAAACAAAATGTGCAGAATAATCTCCTATATTTATATTTGTACACGATACCCAAAAAGTTTATTCTAGTACGAAAATTCTAAAACAATTACTTCCTGTAAAACATTTTTACTTCAGGTTGTTGGATTTGTGTGACTAACGAACTCGTCCGAGCAACTTAGAAAACCAATGTGTGTACCAAAGTTTTACCAATTCGGACGTAAAATACGACCGTTAGAGTGCGAACACATATTTATACACATTTATAAATATACAGAGTGAGTTTTAAATCCCCCCCTAATTTTTTTAGCATTTCTTAAGATATCGACTCCCAACCACTGCCGAGTACAAGTACACATCTTGTTGTACACATGCCCTCCATGAAATGACATGTGTAGAGGAGTCCTCATGTGATGTGTGAAGTTGTTTTTTCAGTGTAAATATTTAAATTTGTTAAAGTGTTTGTGTTTTTTAATGTTTTATGTTAATTGTGTATATTTTATTACGACGTGTTCCACAACAGTGGAATGAATCATTTTTGAGGTTGATCTGATGATGGTGGCATGAACCACCGAAACCGGTAATCCAGAAAGGATATATTTTAGAGTGCTTGACGGATAAAAATAAGGTAATTAATTACCCATTATTATTTAATTATCTGCTTTCGTTCTCGAGATATTAACAATTTTGTAAAAAATTGAAAATTTTCAAAAATCCCTTGTTTTATTTAATTGTTTTTAAATATCGACCCTTTATCATCAGATATCACAGTTTGGTAGTAGCTTATAGATTTTTATTAAGTTTAAAATTTTTACTGCCATCTTGGGTACGCCATATTGGATTGAGATGCTTGTTTTTAATGTAAATGTGGTGTTTTGACACATGATTTTGAACTAATTTTTACGCTTTACACGCTGCCGCAATCAGATTTTTAATTTAAAATCCTTTAATTGTTTTAAAATAAATAATTATACTAAAAAAATACAATTAAATCAGGTAAAACTTTTTTTTAACTTTAATTGTTATAAAAGATTAATTATTCCTTAAAATAACTGCAGCCTTCTATCTGGGTCGTCGTCGGTGAATTCTTGGTGTAAATGGATCTTATATGGATGAAATTTGTTTGATTTCAGTGTGTTAACAACATTTTTCTGCGAAACTCCAATAGCCCTAGCAACTGACCTTGTTGAAGACTGGAGATGCTAAAAAAATTCGGCCACAATTTCAAACTCGGTGTCGTCATTCTGTTTAGGCCTACCAGGATTTTTAACACTTGCAACACTTCCGGTTTTTCTAAATTTACTGACTAATTTTCTGGCATATTTCCTGCAAATTGGCCTGTCGGGATATAAATTGTTGAAACGTCTTTCAGTTTCATGAACGTTTTCTTCTGAAGCACCATAAAGTAAGATTATCTGTACCTTTTCTTGCAGAGTGCGAGCCATATTAACTAGCCTATGCAGATTTTTAGAACTATTGTACTCAAAGTTAAAAATAATACCTTAGCCCCACCTTTTTATCAAAATTACGATTTAAATATTATGTTCACACAATGACATAATATCCACGATCAAACAAAACTGTGCTTTTAAAAACTAGAATGTACCACACAAGTAACATGAGAACTAGAATTTTCAGCGGTTTTAAATAGCCATGATTTACAACAATGCTATCAGCTGCTAGCCTAATCAGCTGTTTATGCCAGGTAACCCTTTAACAACACCTTTCTGTGATTTTAACCATACAGCACTCTCACACAACAGGAGGACTGCAGGCGAGTTTGTTAAAGTAATTACTGTGTGAAGCCTCAAAGAGTAGATTTTTTATCTTTAAAATCATTAATCAGTATTCTACAATTTGTAATACAGCTTTCAATGTTACAGCTTTGATTTACTAAACTGTTAATGTATTATAATTTTAAAGTTTAAAAGTGTTTTGTTTGTTTTTTTTAGTGACATAAATAAGCTTACAATGTCTTTTTATTTGTATTTTGTAGTATAATTATTTATTTAAAAACAATTAAAGGATTTTAAATTAAAAATCTGATTGCGGCAGCGTGTAAAACGTAAAAATTAGTTCAAAATCATGTGTCACAACACCACATTTACATTAAAAACAAGCATCTCATACCAATATGGCGTACCCAAGATGGCAGTAAAAATTTATAACTTAATAAAAATCTATAAGCTACTACCAAACTGTGATATCTGATGATAAAGGGTTGATATTTTTTTTTAAATTTAATAAAACAAGGAATTTTTGAAAATTTTCAATCTTTTACAAAATTGTTAATATCTCGAGAACGAAAGCAGATAATTAAAAACCGATTGCGGCATCGTGTTCTACGGAAAAAAATAGTTTGAAATGATGGGTCACAACCTTACCTTTACATTTCAAAAATAAAAGTTCATTCCAATATGGCGGATCCAAGATGGCGGCCAAAAATGTGAACCTCATCTAAAGAAAGTATAAACTAATCAATGATGTTCGGCGGTGGTTGGGAGTCGATATCTTAAGAAATGCGGAAAAAATTAGGGGGGGGGCATTTAAAACTCACCCTGTATATACATAATATTTTCAATGACACCCGAAAAAGTGTTCTGAGGACAGTGATCGGTGCTAATTTACTATTCCAGACCATAGGTCACACTGCAATAGCTCATTTTTCCTTAGGTAGTGCGCTAATAAGTACCTGAATAAATTCATATAATGGCGCTGATGAATATGCCTACAAGCAGATACTAGTTAGGAAAAGCATAAGGTGGTCTAGCATACTGCTTTAAATAAAATTGAGCAAATATTCCGCAAACAGGGATACACAATGGCTTATAAGACCAATAATAATTTTAAATAATTCGATCACGCAGCTGAACCGCTGACGTGAGTTGAGCAAATTTCCAAAATTAAGTTTATGGGCCTTTTTTTTAAGGGTTGAAACCAACAATTTGGGAAATAGGTCTATTCACGACGGTGCTGAATAACTGCAAAATGGTTCGTTCGCCATTCCGCATATTGGGAGTATCTTCAATACACAAAACATTGCGTGCTTTGCACGCCAACCCCCGTATTGGGAGTATCTTCAACACACAAAGGATTGCGTGCTTCTTGAGAGACCTGATTTGATTGTTTGGAGAAGGAAGTTTTTGAGAAGTGGACGACAATTTCGAAGAGAAAAAAGTCCCATATTCACACGTACACCCATATTCTAGTTTATGATTTTATTAAAACCGTAAAAGATGTGCGATTGAAATGGAGCGGTAACAGAAATGTTTGTTACATCGTTGTTCTTAATATGAACTCGTGAATCAGAACATCACTTTATAATTTGTTTTATTTTAATATTGAACTAGGGCATTCACGGAAGCGTCGCTAGTAGGATTGTGAAATGGTCGGTTGCTGCCGGGTGGCTTAATAAAGCAGGTCAGTTTGGGCTGTCTCAAGTTGTAAGGTTGGCACGACTTATACCCCTACACAGGGCGATTCTGTAATGCGCAGAGATATTCACTTGGTGGTGATATGGTCAAAATACAGAATGGATCTTCCTATAAACATATGTCCGGAAGCGCTTATTTTACCAGCTATCCGCCATTTTGTTTTTAGTACTAAATCTTATCTTATTAAATGAGCAATTCTTGTATATTTAAAAATTTATTTCGAGGATCTCGCTAAGGACTCTAACGATTTTGATGAAAATTTGCATATTGGGGTTTTTTGTCGTCAGGATTTGAATGAGCTAGGTCTTATGTCTGCAAAAATGCGCATACAATTTAAACGCTGAACTTCTTTTTATGCCACCTTTCAAGTCACTTAGAAGGTGAATAGATACAACTTTCTTTTTGTACCACCTTTAAAGTCACTAAGTATTCGAATAGATACATTAAAGATACAAGCCAGGTGTTAAAAATACTGAGCGGGGCTCGGTCACCCAGGTACAAACGAGCCAAAGATTAGCGAGAGCCTGTAGCGAGTTTTCCAACTGCGAGCGAAGCGAGGCAGCCATCTGAGGCCATATGCCGAGGCGGGGGGTTGGGACGCTTCAGAGCCCCTAGTAATTTATATATTTAGAACTGATTGGGTCGAAATTTTGCAAGCTACTCAGAATCTGAAGAAGGCAACGGTAAAACGATTTTTAGCAAATTTGTATATAATGAAATTTAAAATATATCAAAGACAACTAGATGATAGGAGAGAGTCTGTTTAATTTTCTCACAGTTAAGCGACGGCACATCAACCGGATGTCAATAGGAACCAAGCGATAAGAAATGACGGTTGATAAGGCCATATTGGCTATTAGTTGTCAGTATTTTGAATGTTGGAGACAAAACGTTACAGATAAGAGTTAATTCATCTTGATGGTTCTTTACATTATCCTGGCCTTCTGTAGCTAGGTATAACGTATTTAGTGAAAAGTATTATTTTAAAACGGGACTGAAAATAATATATGAAACTCTCAAAAGTTGTGTTCGTTAACTGGTTATGTCACGGAAATGTTGTGTTCGTCTACCGCCGTTCATTTCTTTTGAACTGTGAATGGGCGAGTTTTCATTTTGAATACTACTTGGTATTATGCATAATAAAACAATTTCCTCTACTTATTTAAAAATGGCGGCCATTTGAACAATTTGACATCGAATATCTCGAAAACTGTGAATATATTAAAACGCTACAAGAAACAAAAAGTTGTCTTTTTAAATGTTTAACGAAAGATGTTTATAGGAAAGATGAGTGTTGCAGTAACCTAAGATAGGGAGTGGCCAATGAGCATCGTCATAGTTCCAAGAAGACGTTTTGGGATGTCATTAAAAATGTTATATACTGTACATGTATATAAGTGTTCCCACTCTAACGGCCGCATTTTATGTCCGATTTGGTGAAACTCCATAAAAAGCAAATTTGTCCGCTGCAAGCGAAGCGAAGCAGTCGATAATCCGAGAGTGCAAGGTCGAGGTGCAAACTCTCAAAGCGAGTGTTTCCGCTGCGAGCGTAACGAAGCAGCGCTTGAGCCGGAGCTGGAGGTTGAAACCCTAAAACTTATAAACTTGATTTTGGAAATTCGCTCTACCAACGTCAGCGTTTCAGCTGCGTGGTCGAATTATTAAACTGTAAACCGGTCGTGTTTTACATAATTTTAGGGTCTTTCTCAAAAGTAAACATTTTGAAAACAAATTTGCCTTACCCGATCCCGTTTAAAAATGGCAACCCCATATATATCGAACACCGATATATCGATATTTAAAATAATTCGATCACGCAGCTGAACCTCTGGGTTAAGCGAATTTCCATAATTTAATATGTTTTAGATTTCCAACAATTTGTGAAATTAGTCTACTCACGAAGGCGCTGAATAGCTGTCTGTGTGTACGAAATATATTAGTAGAATTTGTTTGCACCTGAGCTTCCAGCTTCGGCTCTCGCGCTGCTTCGCTTTGCTCGCAGCGTAGAAACTCGGCCGTTGACCTCGGATCAGAAGATGCCTCCACGTGGATTTCCGGGAACTTTTATGGTATTTACATTTTGATCGATTTACAACTTCTCTGCACGCCATCGCCGATTGGGCAAGAGCACGGAAGAAGGTGAAGGAACATCCTAGGCATGAGGATAACTAAACTCTCAATTTTAGGCAAATTGTATCGGACAATCTTACGCTGAACAGGTTCTATAAAAATAAGGTGGTAGAACTAATCGCATGGTATGCTTACATGCGAAGAATGTGAATTTTCACCAGAGACGAATTTTCACATGCAGGAAATAAGGCCTGCAGGAGGAGACCCCAGAACATCAGACCTATGAGTGTCAGGGGCTTGATCGGGTGAGTTATGAAAACGTTGTACAGCTATACAAACCATAAAAGATCCCCCAGGATAACTTTGTTAAAATATCTTTAGGGTCACTGAACTTGATAGGGAAACTAGGGTCAATAAGCCCTTGAGGCTGACGTGTAAAGGATTAGTATGCCCACTTAAGGGGAGGATCCGCCATATTGAATCTGATTCCCATAAGAGCAAAAGTAATTTTTTTCCGTTAATTCATGAAATAAATTTAAAAATTATCTTTCATTTTTAAGTACTGTCCTATGCAGATGTTGATTGCTGAATGCATTTTCAAAAACTGTTTTATTGTTTTCATAAACGTATGATATAAATAGTAAACTTTATTAATTTTTTACTAAGTTGCAAGAAGAGATATTGCAAAGAACTTTATCAATCAACACCCACAATCTATTTTACTTTAAGAAAAAAAGTTATAGCTTTCGTTTTTTGACGAAAATAACGCCAAAATATACTTAGGGTAGGTTAACGTTGAAATTGTAGCCAACTTCGCCGTATTTAGGGTCCCGAACCTTAAGAAGAAAACCTTATAGATAGACACGCACTTTCTCTTTTAAAAGCATCCAAGCTCCCACTGTCACGTTGAAGGAAATGCTATGCGAAATCGATAGCCTTCATTACTTCATCTTTCCGCATTTCTTCAAAGACAGCTGTTAGACTGTCTTTACAAGTTGAATTTTGCAAAGTGGGATAGTGGGCGCTCTGAAAAAACTTATTATTTCCGTACTTTTTTAGCGAATTTCCATGGGAAAGGCCTAAGGTAAATAAACACTGAACATGGTCTCCAGAACACGTTTTCGGATGTAATTAAAATCTTTTTATATATATGTGTTCGCACTCTAACGGCCTCTTTAACGTCCGATTTGGTACACATTTTGGTTCTCTAAGTCGCTCGGAAGAGTCCGTTACCCAAAAAAATCCATCAACCGGACACATGTTTTTTTTTTTGAACAGGAATTAAATTTTTTTTTAGATTTTTGTACTACAGTGAAACTTTTGGGGTTTTATCTAGAAAAATAAATATAGGAGATTATTCTGCACATTTTGTCTTTTACACGACCGTCTGGTTCGCACAAAATCGATCAAAACGTAAATTGCCATAAAAGCATCCTGCACTACATACCTCGCGAAGCAGTCCATACTCCGAGACCTCATGGTAGAGATGCAAACTCTACTGCACATAACAAACTTAAGTATTGAGTCAGGAATATTTCCTGATATATATAAAACTGCTATGGTTTTCCCTCTTTTTAAAACTAACGACAAATCGGAAAAAAATAATTATCGTCCTATATCTCTATTAAGCGTGTTATCAAAAATTATTGAAAAAATCGTTAAAGACCAGCTAATTTCATATTTAAACAAACACAAAATTCTAACGCGTTGTCAGTACGGCTTTAGACGAGACAGAGGGATATCTGATGCCCTGTTTGATTTGACCAGCAACATCAATGATGTTATTAGCAGTAATAGGCGTAGCATTGTGGTTTTTTTGGATCTTGCTAAAGCGTTTGACTCCGTTGACAGGGAGAAACTTCTTCGCAAATTGAAATTAATCGGTTGTAGAAGAAAGTCTTACTCGTGGTTTGAAAGCTACCTGTCCAATAGGAGACAGATTGTTTCTATATGTGGGGTAAACAGTGATAGTTGTTCTGTAAACTATGGGGTGGTTCAGGGAAGTACTCTGGGGCCGCTTTTGTTCTTGATTTATATAAACAATTTGAACAAATTAAATATTGAGGGCAAATTCTTTCTTTTTGCTGATGATACGGCTATATTATTTGAAGGGGAAACTTGGGAAGAAGTACAGGAAAAGGCATTGAGGGGTTTGGCTTCCGTAAAAAAGTGGTTTGACCCAAACGTGTTAACTCTTAATGTTTCTAAAACTAAATTTCTGCCGATTTCACTGAGAGCTTGCACTGATCTAAATCTAAATTCTTTAAAACTACATTCTTGTGGTGATTATCTAAACAAGGTATGTTTGTGCGAACATATTGAAAGCACTGATTGTTATAAGTATCTTGGAGTAATGTTTGATAAACGGATGAAATGGACTGAACATGTCAAATATGTAAAGCAAAAAACACGCAAACTAATCTATGTTTTTAAACATCTTAGTGAAATCCTAAATGTTCAAGAGCTGAAACTATCTTATTATGCATATTGTCAATCATTATTTATGGGGGGAATAATAGCCTGGGGGGGTGCCTTTAAAACAATTCTTGAACCTCTTAACATAATTCAAAAATCTATACTTAAAGCTGCATTGCGTAAAGGCCGTTGTTTTTCTACTGAGACACTTTTTGACGAATTTAAGGTTATGAATCTTAGACAAATTTATGTCAAAACTCTTGCAATTTATATTTTTAAAAACTACCGAGTTATTTTCGAAATTACCGATCATCAACGTTTGACACGCAGCTCAAAGTCACTTGGAATTTTAAATAAAAAATTAAGTAAGACTTTCTCGGTCACGAATTCACATTACATAGCTCATGTTTTATATAGGAATCTACCTGACCACTTACGTATGTTTAATAACTTTAAACTTCAGACATTTAAGAAACATATTACAAATTGGCTTCTGGAATTGGGAAGGGACGGTACTGAGAATGTCATTGTATCCATCTACAGGTAGCAAATATATTTACCCTTGTTTATTGTACTACCTTATCTCTCTCGCTATTATTGATTCTCGTGTGTTGAAGCAGTAACTATTTGTTGACCCGGGTTGTTTTGGTCTGATATGGACTTGGATTCCTCCGTTTGGCACTTCCCACTCTACTCTACCTCTATTGTTTTTATATTATAAAACTTTAATATAGATCAATAAAATATATTATGTCTTCCTTGTTGGATTTTTAGATGCGACTCGTGCCTACGCACAGGCTAAGCCTATGTGGGCACAATTTCCGTTATATTATTATAAATTTTTTCTGTATTATATTTAAGGAAATATAAATAAATTGAATTGAATTGAATTGAATTGAATTGAATATTATTTCTCAATGCCATTTTCTGTCGGTACGCCACAACTTCCTTATACATCATCAAATTACATGAATGAGATATCATTTTAAAGCTTTCCTTAACCACTACACCGGAAAAATATACAAAATACAATTATATGAAAAAAGAAATAAAGAATCCGAAAGTAACAGTGATTTAAGATCAAGTAAGTTGTAGCGATATTTTCCTGGCGTTGGCAACACTGATGATAACAATACCCAGCTGTAGAGCTGCCGTTACGCCACTACATTGCTATTTTTAATTAATTGTAAGCGTGGTTATAAACAGCATTGTGGATACACCTATTTGTTGTTGTTTAAAAATATATAACAACAATAACAAAATTATTTCTCTTTAACATGGATTTAAATTAATAAAACACTGTTAGTAAGTTAGAATGCGAATGCTTCGCACTGGTCAGCTAGTATAAATATATTCATTTATACAAATTTAAAGAAGATGCCTATTCGTTTAACTTCGGAAATGTTCGTACATCTTCGTATAACATATAAACATATTTGATTATTAATTTCTTCATTATAATACACTATTAATAACTTGTAAATCATTTGATATCAATATGACATAAATTAAAAGATAATATGTTTATCTTTATTTTGATATCAAGTTTGTTGTTTTTAAATAGTGTGTTTCTTTTAATGTTTTTTCTTATGTGTATCTAATTAATCTGCGTGTGTTTTTTCAAGTGGGAGGGGGTAATAGTTTTATGATAATTTAGGTTCTTATCTATATAAATAAAAATGTAAATGTGCGTTTATTCAAAATCGATAATCTCCGAAAGTTCTTCACCGATTGCTTAGAAATGTTGACACAAACTTTAATTTGAATACAAGCATGTTTTTGTATACTTTTAGAAAAACTGCAGCATCTATTGAACATAAAAACAACAAAAGATATACTTAATATTTAACAAAAATGTAAGCGCCATTACATATTGTGTTTATTGACGACTGTAATAATAACAGTAGTCAGCTGTTTCCTATAAAGAGGTAAAATTTGTTTGTTTGTATGTAGGGGGTGATCTCTTTAACTACTGAACCGATTGAACAAAAATAGTTTTACCAATAAAAAGCCACATTACCCCTGAATAACATAGGCTAGAATTCATATTGAAAAAAACATTTTTTCTTTCAATATTTGTAAATTTAGTCGGAACAAATTCACAGGATCAAGTTGGACGTTAAGCCCATAGCGTCCAACAGTTGTAATATCAATAAATAAGTAACATTATGAAAACTAAAAAACGACAACTATTGAAAGTTATATCATTCAATGATGTGCACACAAAAAATAAATGATGTGTATATGTTGCCGTTAAGGCAGGTAAAATACATTAAACATAATTTTAGGTTAGGCCTAGACTGATGAACCAACTTCTTGAATGTATTTACATTCATTACCGTAGCAACCAATTGAATAAAATAACAGATAAAACTGTTGATTCGGGTGTCCAGCTTAGTACAAAATAATATTTTAAGTTAGGCCTAGTCTGAACCAACACATGGTTCAACACACACAAATCAATAATAACTTGCGTTATGGAATTTTAAAATAGTATAAAACTATGTTACGTATTAATTAAAAATAAATAAGACATATTATAATTTAATAGTAGGCATATTTATTGATATTATACGGTAATTGATAGTGAGTGAGTAACCAATTACTCAATATTGAGTGCTGATTTCAAAATATGAAACAATTATTTTTATTTCTAACTTTTTGGTTAGGTTTTTGATTAAGCGTTGACCTGAGCCTTACTGGCTCTTTTAACCTTTATTATAACTGTTGTTATAAAATATACGAATATATAATTTGATTTGAACATTTAACATTATTTACCCTCTTAGTTTTGAGGTTATTATTAATCCTACACCTTTGTTATAAATAAAACATAACATATGTTTTTAGAAGGTTCCGTCGGGGGGTTGGCGTGCGGAACACGCAGGGGTCTCCCGGAGTAGTAAATATGTTTGGAGGGAAAACACTCGCACAACTTTTTGATTAACTACATCCATGGATTAGCGAATTTCCGTAGGAAAGATGAGGTATTGCAGTGACCCTTATGGTGAGACCTATGGTCGTGAGTGGTCAATGAGCACCGATCAT
>JAGFPH010000223.1:217273-273933 GCA_018207615.1 Philaenus spumarius | reverse complement strand
CTATAACAGGAAGCTTCTAGAAGATTTGGGAACAATCTGGAACACTACAGCAATATGGAAGCTTCTAGAAGATTCGGGAACATTCTGGAACACTATAACAATATGGGAGCTTCTAGAAGATTCGGGAACATTCTGGCCAGTCTCGGCCATTTCGATTTCAGCTGTTTCAACCGACTTCTCACGCGAGGCGCTCTTTCTACACCCATTTCTCTGAACTCAACACATGCAGTCCAACCTTAAACTTCTTCATGGATGGGATGGAGCACAGTTGCGCAACTTTACGAAGATGTAAAAAAATGCTCGACCTTAATTTTAAAGAAATTTATATTTTATATAACTTGATAGATTTAAAATTGTGATAACAGCGGCCAACTTTCAACCCCTATTTCGTATTTCGTTTTCAGATTCTATACGTAATTGTGAGACGTTTTAATTCTTGGCGTATTTTTTATAAACCTAACAAATTTCGTTTCAATTGGTCTTGAAATTCTTATTTTTATATTTTCGAAAAACTCTCTTATTTTTTGGTGGGGGGAGGGGTGGTAAAACTTTCAAAAAATGTTTGAAGTGACATGTCTTATCAAGTTGCGCTATAAAAAGGACACTTTTAATTTAAATTTAAAATAATGTAAATTGTGTGCTTAAGACCACACGGGAGAAGTGTAAACTTTAGAACACAACTTACGAAATGAGGAAGCACAATGTCCATTTCAGAGGTATTACCAATAAATTAAACTATGTATTGTGTTAACATTATAACGGACAATCTGTTACACTTATAATATACTCAACTCAAATATACTAAACTAGCAATGTGTTCGTGGCCTAACCGTCTAAGGCGCTAGTCTATGGTGATGGACTCTGCTGGTTCGAATATCGACAAGATCAAAACTTTTTTCAAACAGACGAAATAGAGCGTTTCAGGAAATGCGTGATGGAATAGGACGTTTCACAAAACGCGTTACGGTAAAATCAGATTCACCCGCATCAAACAGCGCCGAAGTGCGCCTATAAAAGTTTACACTTAAAAATTACCGTTTTAAAATTAGCGAAAACCTCGACAACACACACCTTTAGATTGATTTAACAAATAGGCAGTAGATGCCCTGTTTCACTTAATTCCACTAACCACTTCAAATTGGACATGTTGCTTTTTTTTAACTAAAGATTGTCTTTCTTTTATTGAGGAAAAAACAAATTTGAAAAAAGTTAAAAGGTTTGAAATACGTTCGCTGTTAAACGCTAAAGTTGGCGGTTTAATTGATCAAGGGGCCAAGGATAGGCAATGTGTGTACACAAAATGTAAGCAAATGAAAAATCTATTGACTTACCTACACTGAAAGTCCCCGCTCCTGTAGAACATTGTTTCTCATTATTATTATTATTTTTTTTTTTTAAAGGGTCCCTTACACAACATATCCGCATAAGGCATCAACGGCAGTCAAAATTGTTCAAGCATTTTTTTTGGAAATTTAAAAATTTGATTCATTTTTTTATGTTGAAAATGGTAGTTTTGAATTTTTTAGCAATAAATTAGTCTTGAAAACGACAAATTTCAGAGAAAAATTGCAAGAGGCATTTTTTTAAGTGATCCAAACTAAAAAAACGTAAATGTGTGTGGTCGTGGGATCCCCTTCAGGAACGAAGTTCATCACGCCTTTACTTCAATTCTTTACCAGCCTTAACGGCAACATACACACATAATTTTAAACTTTCAATTGCCGTTTATTATTAGATTGTTTTTTATACAAATATTTACTGTTTCCATACGTTTAGTTTTATTATAATAAAGGTTTATAATTAATTATAACATCAGAGCTAAGATGGCAAACACAGTTAAATGTCCATTCATAGTGAATACATTCAATAAACATAAAATGTTGGTTCATTAGTCTAGGCCTAACCTAAAATTATTGTGCGTATGTTTAATTTATTTTACTTGTCTTAATGGCAACATACATACAATAATTTTAGGGGCTTAGACTGATGAACCAACATTTATGTTTATTGAATGTCTGTCAGCGCTTGACGATATTATCTGAACTACGCCGGACGGAACCGATCGTCTCTTAATTTAAATTGATGAACCAAAACACATGTTTCTTGAATGTATTTACATTCATTGCCCGTAGCAACCAATTTAATAACGATTTTTCGTTACTCGTACTTTCTATTTGTAATTGCCATGGCAACCAATCAATAACACTTTTTTTCGTTACGCATTACATTTTCTATATAGATAAAAAAACAGAACACAGTTTCTCATAAAAAACGTTTAATAATTCAAACGCGTTTCGATGACCAGGTCATCATCATCATCAGTGATGGTTACAAACTTATAACTTTGGTATAAGTTATAAGTTTCTAACCATCACTGATGATGATGACCTGGTCATCGAAACACGTTTGAATTATTAAACGTTTTTTATGAGAAACTGTGTTCTGTTTTTTATCTATATAGTGTTATTTTTCATAAGTCCAGTTCAAGTTTGAGTTTTATTACATTTTCTATTTGTTAACTCCTACCGCAACCCGCGTTAAGGGGTTAAATGTTCGTTAAAAAACATTTTTACAATTTATTTAAGAAATTGTTTAAACAATTTTGACTGCCGTTGCCACTGTAATACAACTATTTGAACTTTTTAAGTTTACGTTTACAACTTATACATTAAGTTTTCTGTTGTTATTGTAGGAAAAATAATGTACGAGGTGTCTCATGAAGAGGTTTAAACGTTTGATTTCGTATAGCTTTCCCATTAATACATCGATCTTTTTGAAACTTTACATACCCCACAATAGAGGCTTTAAAAATTTTCTGTAAACAAATTTTTAGCAGGGCAACACTTGCAGAAACAAAATGGTGGAATAATGCTGTACGGAACACTAGTCTAGCTCAGGTGTATAATCACCTCTTGAAATATTTACGTGGAATTTGTAATAAATCTGTACTTTTCAATAAGGAATGCCTGGATGAACACCAAGGATCGAAGTAAATCAATCCCGTAGTACTGACATACAGTCTACGCACTCACAGTGCCAAGGTTACGACTACCGCCCGTGAGGTTATTGATTGGGGGACGTCTGTGCGTACTGGGGGCTGCGGGGAGATAACCACGCTCGCTATTTGCTATACGGTTCGTTATTCTTCATCCAGTGAATAGGGTTTTGTAACACCGTATTACGTCACCCAATATACCGAGCCCCGAGCTGCGTTTTACGAAAGAAAATAATATAATTGCCAATTATTTTATTGCACATCTTCAGTACCGTACGAAGTTATACGCAGCGCAACGTCGAGATATTCTACCGGAATTAAATAATTCGATCACACAGCTATACCACTGTCGTAAGTTTGGCGAACTTTCAAAATTAAATTTATATGTTTTACGGTTCTAAACAAACATGTTGGGAAAGTGGTGTACTCACGAAGTCACCGAATAGTTTAGTAAAAATATATTAGTAGAATTCGTTCCACTCGCAGCGGAAACGCTCGCTTTGCGAGTTTGCACTTTGACCTTGCGGCCTCGGGTTATGGACTGCTTCGCTCACATAACCCGGCCGTCGGCCTCGGATCAGAAGATGGCCCCACGTGGATTTCTGAACCGTTTATTTTTATGGTCCTTTAAGTATTGATCGTATTTGGGGGAACCAAGCAAGCTATGAGGTCGTGTAAGAAAAACATAATGTGCAGAATAATATCCTACATTAATTTGTGAAGGTAAAACCCTAAAAAAGATTCATTCTAGAACGAAAAATTTCAAAAAATACATTTACTTCCGGTCAAAAAACGTGCTTCCGGGTATTGAATTTTTTGGCTAACGTACTCGTCCGAGCGACTTAAGGGTCTGCTCCAGTAAACGAGAAAGCAACCAGAAACGCAACCGCTTCTCACTGTATTCCTATCTAAACAGTGCAATTTCTTGCAACTGAACGCTTTGACATTGCCTCATTTCAAACCATTTTGTAAGTCTATCTTTTTTAATTGAGTGTTGAAAAAAAAACTGAATATTCTTTATAAAATTTCTTATCCGGCTTGCAAATTATTTTTCATTATTAATTTTTTATTGTGTTAAGAAAAAAATTCAAACTTTGTACTTACAAAATGTCAGTTACTTGACAAATGAAAGAAATTTAAAAAAATGTAAATTGCAAGACGGATGCGTATTGTGACTGTGCTTAAAACGAGACCTTGCAAACAATTTTATGATAAAAAGTAAACGAAATAAATGGTTTGGAATTTAAAATTGCTCTTGTGGGATACAAGTCCAAGATGGCCGCCATTACAGCAGACCCTTAAACAACCAACGTGTGTACCAAATTTAAAACAAATCGGGCTTAAAATGCGGCCGTTATAGTGCGAACACACACATATATATACAATTTTAAATAAAATCCCAAATCGTGTTCTGGGGGCCATGATCGGAGCACATTTACTACTCCCGACCTTAGGCCTTACAATAGCTCATCTTTCCTATGGAAATTCGCTAATAATACCGTTGAAAATTGGTTCTAAGGAGTTGAATTAGTTTTTTAATCGGAATTTTTTTAAACTAATAAATCAACTCATGCATATGTTTTTATCGTATGTTATAGTAAATGACTTCACAATTTAATTTACTTCCAGATAAAACTAAAAAAATTTGTAAATTAAACAAATATTTGAACCTCCTACAGGACTGGCTACTGCGTAGGGACGATGCTGAGGGCTTGTTGGATGTCGTCGTCTAGTCTAATGGAACATTGTCGTGTGTGTGTGTGTGTGGGGGGGGGGGGGGGGGGAGAAAGAGACAGAAAGTAGTTTTGAATTTGTGTATAGAAGAGAGTATGCGTAATTAAAATTTAGTTGCAGTAAGTTTAGGCCTATATATATCTTAATTATTGTCAATCCTTTTCATTAGTTTTAATATGTTAATTAGCTTCTCGTTTATTCATTCGTCTTTCCGTGGTTTTTCTTTTGCTCTTTTTGAATGTTCTACCAATAATATGTTTTTATATTTAATTGCAAATTTATCTGCTACCATAACAGTTTTGTTTACTCTTTTTGTAAATAAATACCAATTTAAAACCTTAAAACGGGTTTGCACTAGGAGGTTGTAAAATATTTTATTGCGCTTATAAGTAGTTGTTTTGTGTTGTATTTAAAACATTATTTTTCTTTTATATTACACAAGGGGAGACCCCTGCGTGCTCCGCACGCCAACCCCCAATGGAACCTTATAAAAACATATGGTATGTTTTATTTACAACAAAGGTGTAGAATTAATAATAACCTCAAAATTAAGATCGTAAATAATATTAAATGTTCAAATTAAATTATTTCTTATATTTTATAACAGCAGTTATATTAATGGTTAAAAGAACCAGCAAGGCTCAGGTCTACACTTTAAAACCCTATCCTAAAAGCTAGAAATACAAAAATAATTGCTTCAAATTTTGAAATCAGCTGTTAATGGAAATATTGGAGCAAACAGCTATATTATCTGTTATTTTATTCAATTGGTTGCTATGGTAATACATGTAAATACATGTGTTGGTTTATCATTCTAGGCCTAACCTAAGAATTTTTCCGACTAAATTTACACATATTGAATTAAAAAAATGTTTTTATCGAAATGAATTATAGCCTATGTTACTCAGGGATAGTGTAGCTTTTTATTAGTAAAACTCTTTTTTCAATCGCTTCAGTAGTGCCAGAGATTACCCCCTACATACAAACAAACAAAAAAACAAACTTTACCTCTTTATAATATTAGTATAGATTTTATTATTTCATATTGTGATCTATGTTCTAATGTTCTTATTTCGTATATGTTTGCATATATAAATAGATATTAAGAAACGGAAAAAGTTAGTTTCAGGACGTGTTCTACAAGTGAAAGTGAAGAAAAAGTTTGATATAAAAATAGGTTTGGAATGCTTGGTTTACCAGTTATCCATCATTTTGTTTTTTGTACAAAATACTTGATATCTTTTAATAAAGGAAAAATATATTGAACCCAAATTTTGGATACAATTTGGTATGACATCTTTTACCCATGTACAAATATCCAAAACCATTTTTGTTTTCAAAATGGCGGCCGTTAAAAATTTTTAATATAAAATATCTCGGAAACCGCTAACTTTACAAAAATGTTCCAACCAAAATTTCCTGTTTTAAAGACAATCATAACGGTTTTTTTATTATTTCTGCACCTTAAAAGGTAACAGAAGTATCATTGGCTAAAAACTAAAAAATGTTGTATCTTGGCAGTTGTCCGTAATAATCAAAATTACTCCAGAACCAATCATGAAAAAGTCATACAAATAAAATCCATAGTGAATTATTACAAACTTACAAAAAAAAGGTTGTTTACACCAAAACAAATCAGAACAGTAAACAAAAATTGTAAGTCACTTCGAAAATGTATTTTAAAATTAGGTTAAAGACATAAAGAAAATTAAAAATAAATAAACGGTACCAGAAACTGGCACATACTTTCTCACAAATATATTTAAATTTTTATCGGGCAATGCATTGCGTGCTTCGCACGCAAACCCTCGTGTTGGGAATATTTTCAATACATAGTGCATTGCGTGCTTCGCACGCCAACCCCCATGTAACTCCAACTGTGACTTCATAATTGTATTGAAGTAGGGGAGGGGATAGTACATTAAAGTAGGAGAGTAACTAATAAATATTATTATTATTATTACCTAAAGAGAAAACTATTCGTTCGATTTCGAACAAATTTGCACCAAACATGTCAATTAGGTGTGTATAGAGTCACGAAAAAGGTTTTGAAAAATGTAGAAAAACAACCTTTTTTGCCAAAGAAACCCCAAAAATCAGTTATAATTATTATTATTAGTTAAACGAAATTTTTTTGAAAGATGCGGTTTTTGAATATGGTAGGGTACATTAAGCGCTACAAATAAGCCAAATTTCATCAAAATCGTTAGAGCCGTTTTTTTATAAAAAAATAATAACTGATTTTTTAGGGGTTTTTTGGCCAAAAAGGGGGTTGGTTTTCAAAATTTTTCAAAACCTTTTTTCGTGCATCTATACAGGACTAATTGACAGTGTTTGGTGCAAATTTGTTCGAAATCAATCGAATAGTTTTCTCTCTAGCTTTTTATACAAAGCTAGAGAGAAAACTATTCGATCGATACATATGCATACATACATAGACATACATATACAGACAGACATTTTGTAAAAACCAATTTTTTCAACTCAGGGGTTCCCAAAACGTATATATCCACAAAAATCTTGACATCGATTTTTTTTGCGATCACTATACTTTCTCTATACTATAGTAAAGTAAAATGAAAGAGCTATTGAAAAAAGAATTACTGATTTAAAAGTAAGAATCATTTATTGTTTCTCCGTTTCTTCCTGAATCACTCTGTATACGAGGGATATAAGTATCTAATGTAATCTAATTATGCCATCATAATTATGAGAGCGGAGCGAGTACGTTTTTTACTTAGTGTAGATCTAAGTTTCGATTCTCACCACATAAGCTTTCAACTTTAAAATCTACCTACAAGACTACTGTTCAGCTCCAATGGGTAGAGATTACATATTCCCAGATATATATATAGGTTTCCTAACAAGGCATTGTTAGATCCTTACAACTTTCCCCGTCCTTTTACTCTGCACGTCAGGTTATGTTGGTGCCTCTTACTATTGCCATAATAATTAGATTTTGTTTGCATAATCGTTTTTTGGTTTTGTTTTTCAGGGAATGGAAAGTACTCACAGAAATTAAGTGAAAATTATATCTTACTTTGTTAATCTGTAAAATAGTAAGGCGTTCTATTGTGAAAATCATGATTTTCGTTTATATTTTCCCTGTTGGCATTTTATCGAGCGTCTATATACATAAGCGGCTTTGTCCTGACTGACATAGAATCAACGTCTGTAGAACAAAAACTTCTTAAGATACAAATACGATAATTTAAACGTATATTCTTGTGGGGCCATAGACGCACGTTTAGAAAATATTTTATTTTAAAGTGTAAAAATAGTGAAAATTCGGATAAAACAGCTATTCAGAGCAAAAGCTTAGCAACACATGTTTGATTACATTCATTACCATAGTAACCAACTTAGAAAATTTAGAATAAGTTTATTATCCTTCACAAACAACAGCTTTTTGGGTTAGATTAACAAACTAAAAGCTAACAGAAACAAAAAATGCGTACTGTATTATAATTCAATCATCTGCTGTTACGTATTATAAATAAAACAGCTGATTTGGATAAAAATTTTAGGTTAGGTTACAACCAATTTATGGACAACCAATTTGGAAAATTTAGAATCAGTTAATTATTCTTCAAAATTAACAGTTTTTTTAGATTAGGTAAATAACAAACAAACAGTTTACTGCTATTATAAGTCAAACATCTGGTTGTTTCCTTTAGTCAAAATGTTAAAATTTGTTTGAAATGTTGATGATTTAATATTTAAATATTAATGTTGAAATTACAACTCATGCCACAATTCGAATTATTGGGTATGGTCGTGTATCAGTGGCGGTGGTGAGTTATTAACTTGATGGTTGCAATTATGTGGAGAGAATTTCCAGGGGGTATGGAATATGAACGCAATTTAACACATTATTTTAGATGATGAATTACACGTGGAGTTATAAGTTTTTGTCTTAATTACAACAAATGTTAACTTAAATCCATTAAAATGGTTTGGTTACCATTACGAACAAGTGAAAAATGTGTAGCTTTCAGTTAAGGGTACTACTAGCCACAATAAAATAGTAAATAAACTGAAAATAAAAATTTAAATCATGCATAAATATACATAGAAATTAGGCACATTATATGTTTAAATCACTAACCTCACTTAACCCATTTAAGACCGTTGTTCCAAAAATGGAACAATTTTAAAAGTTGATAACTAAGACATATTCGTTTTGAAAGTTATTGCATTTTTGCATCAGCTGTTTTAGTTGACCACACTGTTTGCAGAATTAGTGCTGTCATCCATTTTGTAGTTGATTGTTTATTGTTTTCCTGCATTTCAAGATCTCTATATTTTACCATCATGTCATCATACAATACGTAAGTATTTCCTTCTGTTATTATAGCTTTAATTTGATTAATTTCTTGTAGTTATTTACAATATGAAGTGTTTTAATGTGTAACATATTTATATCAACACAAACTTAACAAATATCAATTTTATAACCTCCAAAAATGCTGTGTTCCAATAATGGAACAACGGGCCTGAATGGTAGCATGGAAATATTTTATACTAAAATTATTTTTTTATTTATCTACAGGTAATAAAGTATTTTTATAACAGGAAATGGATTATAATGTCTTTTATAAAATAAAATTGTCCTAATATTATTATTTAAAACTTATTTTGTTAGGTTATTTTTTGTGATTTTTATTTGTGTTATGTGTAGGCCAGATAATTTTGATACTAATTATAATATATTGTATTTTCTGTACAAAATATAACAATATAATTATTGTATTTATACTTTGTGAATCAAAATTTTTTTTTTCTATACATGTAAAATAGATATACAAACAATAATGAGTCTAACCTAACTGTAACCCAATTTTGTTTACGTCGCAATGATTATATTGAACGTAAAAGTATAGTCGTTTGTGATTTTTACAAAATATGTGTGTTTTTTCAAATAAACTATACATTTTTCTTTCTTTTATTTTCAGATACACATTAGACGAGATACTTTGGCAAATGCTGAATGAAAGAATGAAAGTTTTATGCAGGTGATGCAAGTTTATCCATGGATGAATCCAGCATGGGAAGCCAATTCGTTTTGGGTACAAAGCATGGTGTCTTTGTACGAGATTTGGGTATCTAGTTCAGCGCATAAAGGCGCACCCACAGGTTATAAATATCCAGAAGTAGGCTCAGGAGGCTCTGTGGTTGTCCGAAATACTACCTACAAGAAAAGATGGCTATAGTTTATATTTTGACAATTTTTTATTTCTGTTACTCTTCTTGAAATGCTAAAGGAGAGAAGGGACACACTATGGAACAGGAACTATTCGTGTTAATCGTATAGAGAAAGCTCCCCTCTTGAATGTAAAGATAATACAAAACAAAAAAAAACCTAGAGGTTCCTTTGAAAAGTTGACAGAGTCAAAATCTGAAATAACTCTTAGTTAGGTACAACGATAATAATGTTGTAACAGTGGCTGCTACACTTTGTGGAATAAACCAATCAATAAAGTTCGGCTGAAAGGAAATATATAAATGTTGACCAGCCATCATGTATTGCTCTTTATAACAATTACATGGGTGGTGTTGATTGACCAGATGAAAACAATTACGTATTTTAATTGATTTGTTGAATTAGGTTTTTTATAATTTATTTTTATTTTTCAATTGTAATTAAAATGGTATGTTCTTAGTAAACAATATAAAAGTATTTTAATTGATTTATTCTGCCTTTTTACGTCGATAATCATCAAAACGAATGGATGGAATATGTTTATGGATTAAATATAAGAAATATTCTACGTACCCTTTAGAGACCGTTGTTCCATTATTGGAACATGGGCTTTTTCAAAAACTAAAATAAAAATTTGACAAAAACAATAAATAACTAATCAAACTATATGTTTTAAGTAGAATGACATAAAAAAACACTAATTTATAAACACAAAAATAATTTGGTCCTAAATGGGTTAAAAAGAAAGTCCACCCGTCTGTTCTTCAGATGGGCAAACATAACAGAATTTTAATTTTATAATAAACATAACATTAACATAATCGAATTTATGAACTCGCCCCATATCCTATTTAGGAACTTGGCCTATCCTTTTTTGTTCAAAAACTATTATTTGAATTGTATGGATGTTTGAAAATAGATTTGGGATAATGGGTTCAAACATTTAGGTAATAGGTTAAATGTTACCTTACAGAACTATAATTAAATCACGAATGGCACGAATATTAATTATGAAAAGAATATTAACAGTTTTTGTTTGGCGTCTAATCAACACTGCACTTTTTGTCTAGATCCACTCAAATTGCTACAAGTTATGAAGAATAATGTAAAAAGAACTATTGTAATGGATTTAACTATGCACTGTACTTTACTCTTTACTCACTCCGCATTACTAGTAGAATCCAGACACACACTAAAATATATTAACACAATCTAAAACAAATAAACACCAAACACAGCTAGCAAAAATACGAGAACAACACATAACCTCAAAATGTCTTGTATTATTCACTAAACAAAACATGAACAAAAAGGCATTCTAGCTGGCAAAAACCTAGCGCCCCAGTGGCGGGTTGCAGAACTTTTGTGCACCTGGATGGCTTTATGTGAGTTGTCATAGCAACGCGTAAGTTACAAACTCCCCACCAGTTTCCATGCTAATAACTGTATAAGACTCTGGTTGCAGAAGCAGTGCGTTCCCAGATGCTGCGCGCGAATGTTGGGTTGATGTTCTTCGGCTTTTCAACCGTTTGGGGACATTCTTGGCCGTATAGTTTTGGATTGAAATGAGGTTGATATTGATAATGCACTGATATTTAAAGAAATATTAATGTGATAAATTTGTTGTTTTATTTCTTGGGAGATGTGCAACCAAACAACCACACAATTAGCGTGTATAGTTCGATCTCTGTCTTACATTATGATCTTATATTAGGTCACCGCCCAATCGTCAGTTCCGTGAAAATCTGAAAGTATGTAATAATCTTTGCATTGGCTTCGCCATGGGTCGCCTCCGGGGTTGGTGAGCGAAGCAAGCAGGAGTGGAGCCTTTAGTATTTGTTTACATGAACATAATAATAATATGATTTTTGTTTGTGGACTTTTCGTATACATGGAGTGGTTTTAGAGGTCAAACATTTTTATACAAACTTTCACAAAAGGTAACAAAATTTTTAAGAAACGGCAGTAGTAAAACAGCGTTAAACTTAATTAATTTGTTTAAGTTTAAGCTCTGAAGCTTACTTTGCTCAATGATTGCGCAATGATTATACGACTATATTTGTTGCAGGAGACAAGCTGGCATCAGGAGCGACCAACTTGCTGGCTTCGGGCCAAATTGCCCTGAACGAGTTGGAGGCCTGGTTGATCTACCAATGTTTGCCTAAGGATAATATGCCCTGTAAGTACACGCTAGGTTATTTATTATTTTAACCGTTAAATTTCCACTCTATCGTTTCTCTTTAGCGTAAGTTTACAAAACGCCTCCCTAAATCACCACTGCCTGATTGACCATGATACAGTAGGACCCCGCCAGAGACTTGTGTGAACACTATCTTGGACAGAAAAAACAAACGTTTAATATAATAAACCACATGTCCCAGCTTGAAGATTTTTTTAGCGTTTTAGTCATACAATGTTATTTTTGAACATCCAAAAACAGCAATCTAATTTTCCAATGTAGCAACAGCATTGAAGATTTACCGGGCGTTCGGAAAGTCTGGAACGGTTTAATACTTCGTATATAAGGCAAATTTAAAGGTAAATGTGATTGAGGAACCTACTCTATGTAAAAATACTATTTTATTAAGATTTCAAAAATTCGCCACCTTGAATGTAACTTTGTTTTTTTAAATGGGAAGTTGATCATGTGATACATCACTTCGCTGTAGAATTTCAAGAGAAAACCAACGGTGAAATTTACACATCCATATCTTTAATCGATTAAAAATGGCGGCCAAAAAACAACGAAATCGTACTTTTCGATTTTGCTAAAATTTGCTGTATTTTTTCTTGATATTCTTTTTGGATTCAGATTTAAATAAGCTTTCAAAAGATATGTCACACAACGATATTTGGTTGAATCACTTGAAATTAATTTTGAAAAAATCAAAATGGCGGTTACTTCCTTTAAAACTCAGGAAAGTAAATTTGTAGGTAATACTCTACCACATTAGTTTTTTTTAATTTTTTAAATTTGATGACTCATTTTTACAAGTGGATTGAACGACTACACTTTATTGTAAATATATTATATATATTTATATTTCTCCTTATATCATCATATATTATACAGGGTTAGTTAAAAGTCTGGAGACACCCCCTTAACTCTCCACCGAGCATTGATGGAAAATCCAAACCCGGGGGTGGTTTATAGGTCATAAAAGCTCACTTCCCCATGCATAGGGCAACGTTGCCCCCCAACTCAAAATCGGAATTTTTGGGGCTAGGTACTCAATATTTTTAAATGGGAAGTATGGTCATGTGATACCTCATTTTAAAGGTATATTTAAGACTAGGAAAATGACATAAAGAAAATAAAAATCGGACCACCCAAAACAAAATAGCGGCCCTAAACGTGTTGAAATAAATCGACATAAAGTTGCTAATATCTCGAAAAGGAAGAGTTTTTAGAAAAAATTTCAAGAGACAAAAAATGTTTATTCCAAAGTGCTTGACCTAAAATATTGTTTCCAAATCGATTTCGTAAAATTGATTTTGTACAACATTTTTTAAGATGGAGGATTAAATACACGCATTAAATTAAGTAGTCCTAAATATTCCTAACTTGTGAAATATTCGCACGGGTCAGGTAGTATTTAAGTATTACATTACTATTAGCCTTTGAGGGATTTGTATTGTTAACGTTTACGTTGTTGAGTAACCTAGCATAGTAGTCAGCAAAGTACAGTTTAAAAAAATCTTTCTTCAAGAATTATAGGCAAATTTACTTTGATGTAGTTTTTACATTTACTGTATATGCTTTTGTTTTAATGTTTGTTTATTTCAGATAATTCAGTATTTATTATGATATGGTTTTGGTTTTTTATGTTGACTAACGACAGTAAAACAGTGTCGTGCACATTAATTATTGCCTACGCTTTATTCCTATGGATGTTGAACCCGTCAAGTTAATGGGCGCAGTTTTACAGTTCGATATTTAATTAACTTGCTACAAACATTTACTGTTAGAGTTTTCGAGTTCTTCTCATTTAAAATGTTTAAATGACCGCTATTTTGAAACGGACTATTTATCAAACTAGTTCTTTACATTGATGAACGTGTAAAATTTCAACTCAATCGTTTTAGCCGTTTTGAACACAGTCATAAACTATTTAGTAAAAACAAACCATTTGAAACAACAATAAACTGATAGCTAGAGAAAAAGCGTTTCCGGACATTTGTCTATAAAATGTTTGCAATATATACTAGTAGAGAATTTCCTAAAATATAGAATAACATTTCCCATTATGTAGTATACAATTTCCCAAATACAGCGCAATATTCCCCATGTATGGTGTATAATTTACCGTATATACTATCCATTTGTATCTACATACTAGGGGAGACCCCTGCGTGCTCCGCACGACAACTCCGTTGGACCCTTCTACACACATATGTTATGTTTTCTTTACAATAAAGGTTAGGATTGATAATAATCTCAAAGCTAATATGGTAAATAATGTTAAATGTCCAAATCAAATTACAGTATTTCGTAAATTTTATACCATCAGTTATAATAAAGGGTAAAAAAAATCAGCAATGCTCAGTTAGTTCTACACTTAAACAAAACTCTACCCAAATGTTAGAAATAGAAATAATTTTTTCAAACTTTGAATTCAGCTGTTAATCGAAATATTTGAGCAAACAGCTGATTGCTGTACCAACACTAAACGTATAATTTAATAATTACTTATTGTGGCGCTCCCTTTTCCATACAATATTTAGTATATTTTGTGTTGTTTTTACATCTAACAGATGGCGCTTTTTACTGAAACCTAACCTAAAAGTTAGAAATACAAATAATTGTTGAAAGTCATGTGTTAATGGAAATATTATAGCAAAAAGATGATTACTGTTTTATTATTATAGTCAATAAACATAATATTTAATGACGCTCACATTTTTTCTAAATATTTAGTATACTTTTTGTTGCATTTATGTTCAGTAGATACTGCTGTTAAAAAAAAGTATATAAAAACCTGTTTGTATTCGAATGTAATGTTGTGTAAAAAGCAATAGGTTAAGAATTTTCGGAGATTATCGATTTTGAACAAACGCACATCCACATTTTTATTTATAAAATTTAACTTTTATATTAGCAAAAGTTTTCCAATATATAGGCTACTAGCAGAGAGTTTACCAAAATATAGTATACAATTTACCACATAATATACAAAATTTCACATGTATGTTATATAATTTCCTATAATATAGTTTACATTTTTCTTTACATATTGTGCAATTTTCCTTATATACTAGCACATTTTTTTCAATATATTCTAGTAAAGAATTTCCCATAATATAGCACACAATTTACCACATAATGTACAAAATTCCCATGTATGGTATATAATTTCCTATATAAGGTTTCAGAGTAAAATTTCTCTTATGTACAAGCAAAATTTTCTCAACGTATACTAGTAGAGAATTGTCCATAATATAGTATACAATTTTCTATGTAATGTACAAAATTCCCCATGGATGGTATATAATTTCCCACTTATAGTTTCCATTTTTCTTAACATAAATATTGTAAAATTCCCCTTATGTACTAACAAAAATTTTCCAATATGTACTAGTACAAAACGTCCCATAATATAGTATAAAATTTCCCACATTCAGTACAAAATTCCCTATGTATAGTATATAATTTCCTATGCATAGTGTATCATTTTCCATATACAGCATACAATTTCCTTTACATAATATAAAATGTCCCTTCCCCTACATACTAGAAAAATTTCCTCATACACTAGTAGAGAATTTCCCATAATAAAGTTTAAATTTTCCCATAATGGTACACGATTTTCCATGTTTGTTATAAAATAACACATGTAATAGTTTTAACTTTATTTAGAGCTTTCCTACAGTTTGCCTCGCTTTATTTAGAAATACACATTTTTCCCTTTCGGTAAATGTTTGTGGTTTTATTTTCTAAGTTTGTTATGTTATTTAATTATCATCACAGTTTTAACACTAGTTTTGTTTCTGTTTATGTTTTAATTAGTTATGATTTTCATTTACATTTTATTTTGTCCCTTCAGGAGACTTGCACAAACTTTCTGTTAATTTACCAAGGATTGTTCACCAAAGATTTTACCATCAATGACTGAAGGTAAGTGTCTGTTTACTTATTATTTTCTAATTAAAGTAAGGAGGGGCCTACATGCTTCGCACGCCATTGCCTTCCTTCCTTTCTTCCATATTTTATTACTACAGACCTACATACTTTTAGATTTATAATTTATGTTTTTTTAGTATCACAGGAATCTTATCTCATTAAACGAAGTGATACATTATGTATCTCATCAATACATAAAAAAAAAACATTTTAGTATTATCAAACTGGGAGTGCGGCTGGAGGAAGGGTCGCTTCACTCAAACACACTCATATTACACTCAGTCAACCGATGACCTCCTTACAGCTACCTCCAAGCCACGTATGAATCACCTACTGTGCTTCACTTTATACAAATTTAATTTCTTTTAATTGATATTTGAAAAAAAAACATTTATAATATACTGTAAATTATAAATTGTTTGGTCTCATTTTTCTTGTAATTATGTGTAGAATATAAATATATTACGAATTTTATTTTAAAATGCCAAATTAAATGAATGAAAGTTTGATCAAGTGAAGCACGGTAGATAACACATGCAGGTGGCGCGTGGCAGCGGCCAGTCCTAATAATCTGCGCGCGTGTGAGTGATGTCGCGTGCGTTAGAGTGATTCGACCCTTCGTACAGCCGCATTCTCAGTTTGATAATACAGGATGGCGCAGGGAAACGGGAAATTTTGAACGTTAAAGTTGGCAGCACTGTAGAGCCGGCAATTTTTTGAAACCGATGAATTGTTGTGAATCATTGGAGTGGTTCAAAACTTGCTGTCGCTGTGAAAGCGTTTTACAAAAATTGTGATATGTGACTGCCGCGCAATGTCCTTAGTAACGTATGGATATCAGACGAAGCCCATTTCCACCTCAACGGATTCGTGAACAAACAGAATTTCCGTTACTGGGCACAGGAAAATACATCCTTGTGAGTTTCACCATTGCTCAGCTCCAAGATAACAATATGGTGTGCTGTATCATGCCATGGTGTGATCGGCCCTTACTTTTTTGAACACGATGATGGCTGTGCAACAATAGTAACATCTGCTCGATATGCTGATATGCTTCAAACATTCTAGACTGTATAATCTTAATCTTAACATCAAAAACATGTAGTTTCATCAGGACTGATCTGCGTCACACACTGCTCTACAATCTATGTTTGGAAGTCTCGTTATTTCACGTAACGGTGACATTACAATGGCCTGCGAGATTCCCTGATCTTAGTGTGTACGACTTCTTCCTGAAGGGATATCTTAAAGGCAAGGTGTACTGAACGTCCTACAACAATCCATGAACTGAAGCATGACATTGAAAAAACGAAATCACTGCCATGCATCAAGATTTGCTACACCGAGCATTCTAGAGTTTTCATAAGAGGCTGTTAGAATGTAACACCTAATATGGGAGCACATCTTTCCGATCTTTAAAGAAGTGAACAGAAACTTTGTGGCATTTTGATTAAAAACATAAATGGCATACGTATACATTCATTTTTGTCAATACATTATGCGTTTTATGTATTTATTCGTACAAATAACGTTATTTCAAAATTGTCCGTTCCACCCAGTCCTATAAATACATATTAACTTTGTGTGAGCCCCGTATTTTGATCCAACAAGGATTGCCTTATCAGGGTTGTGTAGGCCTAATTATATGTAAACTTTATATCAAAAAAAGAAAGCAGTCGTGGCACTGCCGTCAGAAGTGAAAACTGTCATGAATATAAATCGTTGGTTATATTTATTTAATCAGAAATTTGATAATTTGAGGTTTCACCAAGTACACTAATTTAACACAACTTATAAAATTAGGAAGTACAATGTCTTTTTCAGAGGTATTACAAAGTAAACTACTTTAACATAACTTACAAAATAAGGAAGCACAATGTCCATTTTACCGGTAACGTGACTAAACCCACACAGCTATTGAGTTTAGGCCTTCGAATTTACCACTACCTATTTTATTTCGTCGATTTCTTCTTCTTTTACGATCAGCTATTACATTAAACTTCTGGTTTATATTAGTACGTAAACAAAAGAATGAAGAAGAAGAAATCATCGACGAAATCAAAAACGCGAAGTGCGAAAATGCGCATCGGGAGTTCATATATTATACCTCATCCAAAAAGTGCTTTCACTTTAAAAAAAAGGTTTTAGCCTTTGGTTCGTGTATTATTTGATATATGTTTGAACCATTTTGAAAACACGTATCTCCTATCAAGTTTAAACGAAACGAACAGCCAAATCATATCTTAAAAAAGATATGTGAATGGCACGTTCGTAATCTTCAATGACACTGTTATACAGATATACAATCTAAAAGACTATATGAACGGCAATAACGGTTATATGAAATGGAAACTGACGATAGACTAAATGTTCTTGATCTAACAGTCATAAAAGAAAAAGACAAATTCCAATATAGAATTTAAAGGAAACTTACAACTATAAACAGCTTTAAACGATACATTGTATATTGGACCAACCATTCCACGTCTAAAAAGCAAGCCCAAATACCATGTTACACGGACTCATCATAATTGCACTCAAACAGGAACGTTACTTGGATTAACTTAACATTATTAAAAATATATTCCCACAGCCAATGGCTATAAAAGTTCTGGGATAAACGCTTTATTAAATAAGAAGCAAAAAAAAAAAGTATTAAACGTTCAAGACTCGAAGAAAAAACTGCTTATATAGCTTGTGAATATGGAAACTTACTAACGAATATAATCAACTCTTATAAAACAAAGTACACGTAAGTACGTGAGTAACAATATGATTATAAGAGCTAATTTCACCCATCATCTCATCTGTCAGTAGTGTAAATAATTATACTTTAGGGTTATCTTTACAAACTAATCAATAATATAATTCGACCACGCAGCTGAACCGCTGACGTGAGTTGAGCAAATTTCCAAAATTAAGTTTATAGGCCTATGTTTTAGGGTTTCATCCAACAATTTGGGAAATAGGTCTATTCACGACGGTGCTGAATAGCTGCAAAATGGTTCGCACGCCATTCCGAATATTGGGAGTATCTTCAACACACAAAACATTGCGTGCTTCGCACGCCAACCCCCGTATTGGGAGTATCTTCAATACACGATGCGTTGCGTGCTTCGCACGCCTACCCCACGGCAGAATCCACCACATGGCTTTGAACCGGGTACTTCTTTGGAATTTTACGTTTTGATCGATTTTGGGGAAACTAAGCGAGCTATAAGATCGCGTAAAAAAACAAAATATGCAGAATAACATCCTACATTTATATTTGTATAAAAAACTCAAAAACAAATTCATTCTCGTAGGAAAATTTCAAAAAATAGTTACTTCTGGTCAAAAAACGTGCTTCCGATTGTTGGATTTTTTGGCTAACGAACTCGTCCGAGCGACTTAGACAACCAACATGTGTACCAAATTTGAACCAAATCGGACTTAAAATGCGGCCGCTAGAGTGCGAACACATATATACATACACATATATGATTTTTAATGACACCCCAAACGTGTTCTGGGGACCATGATCGGTGCTCATTTGCAACTCCCGACTTTGGGTCTTACCATAAGGGCCACTGCAATAGCTCATTTTTCCTATGGAAATTCGCTAATAATGTCTTGTGAAGTTGATTTTTTTTAAATATAGGTTATAGAAGTAGGCTGAAATACACTATAAGATTTGTTTTGGGGTTATAAAATCAATATAAATACAACCTTTTATCATCAATATTATAATAACGTATATAAATACAAAATTTTAATAAATATAAGCTACAGCTTTATAAATTAACATAAAAATTTTCCGACTTTTGACTATTTTATATTTAAAACTCTTAAACTCAATAGAGTTATGAGGACTAACTTCTGGTATGATTTTAAAATTGTACTTCTAATGTAGTCGGGTCGGCGAAATGAGCCTCTTATTTTAGCTCAGAGCAATGGGTGATCATTGTTTTTGAAGTATCGTCGTCCACCTCGAAATGTTGAAGTACCGTACCGCCACTCAAATATTTATTCTCGGGGTAGTATCGAGCTTTCAGTAAACAGTTTCAAGACAATGGGTCGCGTGTGGCACGAACCCTCCCAGCAGGGTCGCCACTAGCACGATTTTTGCCGGGTCGCTACGGATACGGTCGCCAAAGGCACTTAACCAAATATTCAACGTCACCCAATTAAATTGTCTTGGTTTTGTATGAAAACATTCCCTCAAGGGTGTGCAATACTAGGACAAAACAGTCCCACACAGTCCTCGTCAATACTATAACTTATCTTTCGTCGAATTCGAAGTTAATCTTTTGTAATTTGCAGGAAATCATTCTTGAGCATCTAAATTATAATTCTTAGGTGACAAAAATTGTAAATTATACATTTTTTATTAAAGATATTTGCGTATAAACAAGACAAAAAACATGATTTTCAGTCGAGTCACTTGATAGCAGTAAAACATCGGGGCGAATTTTGTTAGCTACCTACTGTGCGTTGAAGCTTTCTGCAAATTTAAATGTCGGACGCACATGGCGGAAACTCATAGTAAGACATTCATTAGTAAAAACGAAAGTGTATATAAGCGATATTACACTTTCGGCTTGAGCGCTATACCTACACTCGACTCCACGTTCACCGTGCAGTACACTACCGTGCATGTCTTACGGCAGAATAGACATGCTACTACCATTACAGGGAACATCACGTTCATTTTCATGCGGGTTGCGTCAACTGTACGAGCGTTGCATGGGAGTTGATGTTTTTTAGTTGGCTAGTACCGCTAAGACTGTCGTATGGATAACATGGCTTATGGGCGTTCTGTACTGCACGGTGAACGTGGAATCGAGTGTATGTACTATCATAGGCCAACCTTCTCAAGGTTGGCTCCGCCCTCTGGATTTGACGCTTTTACTCAAAAGTGGTATTGCACGCCCTTAAAATGGGCTTGCGAAGACCAACGTTGGTATGTCTTCATCGGTTAATTTTACGGCCTAGTTTACCATTAGCGATAACAGACCTAACATGATACCGGAAGGGAAGGGTTTGCGGTTTACTGTTATCTCGGTCGTATAGTAACAGCTGTTGGTTTGTGAAGTGTTATTTTAACACTATAGAATGCTGGCGGTTGATTTTGCATTTAAACGTTCAAAGAAAATTAACAATATTCCAGCCAATATTGGTGTATAGATTTCTAATATAGGCCTATATAAACGTGGTTTGTCCGTATGATACAGCCCTCGGTTATCAAGGAACTTGATACAACAACATACAAAGTAGGCTGTTTAGTTTAGTTCAGTGTATCATTGGCGATAAGATGGTGTACACCAACCGGCTTAATCCGTGTCGCACTATAAATTACGTGTTGTGTACTTTTTGTTATTAATGTGTTTGTGTTTTTGTGTGTATATGACGACCTGAATAATGATTAATATATTTTATACTTGATTCATATTATATATTAATGAGATTACGGTCTCGAAACGCGTCGTAAGTAGGACAACTCAAAGAAGTCACAAGACGGACTAATAACCAGGTAAAATACTTATAGTAATTTCCTGCATATATTTGTTATGCATATATCAATAAATTGTTTTTCAGTTTTTCGTCAACAACTCGTTTATCTTTTGACCTACAGAAACGACAGGAAAGCCGTTTTGTTTCACGTTAAACAAATATAATATTTTGTCTCTTATTACATTTGTTTGGTTAAGTTAGCGGTTTTCAAGATATTCCACCTTAAAAATGTGTAACTGCTGTCGTTTTCCCATAAAGTTGGTTGAAACCCTAAAACATAATAAGTTAATTTTGGAAATTCGCTCGATTCACTTCAGCAGTTCTTGTATGGTAAGCCTACTAGGACTTGTTCTTCACATTTGTTTTTTTTAGATTGGTGTTTACAGTAGACAAAGTATTTCCGGACTTGGATACATTTTGTCTTATTGGAACGAAGTTCATTAACGCGGTTTGCGCTAGGAGTTAACAAATAGAAAATGTAATGCGTAACGAAAAAAAGTGTTATTAATTGGTTGCTATGGCAATGGCAAATATAAAATACGAGTAACGAAAAAGCGTTAAGAAATTGGTTGCTATGACAATGAATGTAAATACTTTCAAGAAACATGTGTTTTGGTTCATCAATTTAAATTAAGATACGATCGGTTCCTTCCGGCGTAGTCCAGATATTATCGCTTAGAAAGTAGTTTTAAGTCTAGGCCTAACCTAAAATTATTGTATGTATGATGCCGTTAAGACAGGTAAAAAGAATTAAACGCACACAAAATAATTTTAGGTTAGGCCTAGACGGATGAACCAACATTTTTGACCAAGCGTAAGTGAGGTCTCCGTTTTAACTCGACCGTTCGGCATTTCGTCTGTATGTCTGTGTGTCTGTCTCACGATTACGGCCAAACCCCTTGACCGATTTTGGTGATTTTTTGCATGAATGTTCCTTATTCCTAGGCCGAGCCATGTATATATATGGTTTTTTCCCCTTTTTTCATTTTTAACCCCTTAAATAAAATAGAAATGGCGGCCGGACCGTTTCTCTCAGTGTAAGCTTTTTTCCAAAGCCAGTTTGTGGCTTAACCGTAAGTCGAATTTAAAAACTAATAACATTTTGCTAAAAGCAAATTAAATTTTAAACAAAATTGTATTCTTGATGTTTTCCGTATCTCTAACGGTAAGCTCACAAAATGGCCGTAAACTTTAAAGAATTCGTATATGCCAGTAAAAAAATTATTGAAGTAAAATTAAGAAAGTTATTAGCTCAAGAAACAATCACGTTCAGTAACGAAAGGAAAATCTTTAACTTTAGGCCTACATAAAAAGTAGTAAAAATTATTGTAATTTTTTTCATAAATGTAAAAAAGGTTCTTAATTTAGTTCTAAATAGAATTGTATACAAAAATTATCAATTTCAAATTTCTTATTTTGAAAACACCAGTTTTATGTTCCTACTACAAGACTGCTAACAAAACTAGGCCTGTTTTGAATAGTAATTTAGGAATATATCATTTGCCCAAAAATGACATATTATTATAAGAAAGTGTAGAGGATAAATCAAAGAATTGAACTGTATACCTGTAAATTATCATTGTAAATTTCATAAAAGTATTTGACTTAGCTTTACTTGAATTACAAAATGAGATAAAACAAATGAAACCTTGCGGCGATAAAGGACATACAAAAAATGACCGTAGGACACCGTGGGAAGTGTTGCTACATGGGTTGAGATCACTATCACGACGTTTTAACATCGTTTGTTTTCATTATTTCTAATATTGGAATATGATATGGAACTTAAGTTAACTTATGATACATTGTTAAGTTTGAGTTATTTAAGTATGTAAATATTTAATTGTATGTTGTCCCTCTATAACGCGATATTTTTAGCTATCTTACGCATTATTAAAGTAAATAAAACGCAATGCCTCTAAAAAAAAATCTTTAGCAGTTAAAGCTCAAGAAAAAAAATAAAAACGAGAACTAGAAATCCCGGAATCGCGGGAATTGTAAATAATGTTTCACTGGCTAAACCTTGTGCTTACTGGCACACTATTTTTAACCTAAGCTCAAAACCACATTTGTTATTTCAACTAGTGAGGTCTACTGTTCACAGAACTACTAGTATGTTTATTGAATGTATTTACAATGAATGGACATTTAACTGTGTTTACCATCTTAGCTTTGATGCTATAATTAATTCTACACCTTTATTATAATAACATTAAACGTATGGAAACAGTAAATATTTGTATAAAAAACAATCTAATAATAAACGTTAATTGAAAGATTAAAATTATGTGTGTCTAAAAATTTGCCCTTAAGGCTGGTAAAAAGAATTGAAGAAAAGGCGTGATGATCTTCGTTCCTGACGGGGTCCCACGACCGCACAGTTTTACTTTTTTTTTAACTCCCGAAATATTACCTAACAATTAATTGTGAACAACCCTGAGTTACCTACACTTTGTCCGTGCTACGGCGGCCTCACCAGTAGGCCTACCCATCAAACACAAATATTTGTAAATCAAGGCTCATCACCGGTGAGGTCAAACAGATTTCCAATGACCAAAGAAGTACTCGCAAGGTCAAACCAAGGTGACAACTTGTATACTGGAATGCAGCTTCCAATGGCACTATGTAATATAAGCCGTCATGGGGAGGTGACAGCTGGGAGAGAAATTGAAAAGTGCTTCCTCACGCACTTGACGGATTTCGTGTTAGGAAGAAATACTGTAGTAAGCACACACAGGTGGAAAGTTGTATTCGTCTCTTGGTTTAATAGTCTAGGTGGTTTTATCTTGTAGGTAGTCATATAAACAATAACCAATCCCCCTGGTGACTCGCGATGAAGCTAATCGAAAACGAATATACTCTGATATTTTCACGAAAACGACGATTGATTAGGACAGAGGCACTGGGATCGGGGTACGATGATAGAGGTAACTATGGCCTAGAATTTTTGCGTGAATGGCAGGATTTTTGTATACAATAGAGAGATATTAACCTAACCTCAAAGAGATGTAGTTAAAATGTAACCGATTCTAGATTTTCCAAGTTGGTTGCTATGGTAATCAAATGTAATTGCTTTCAAGAAACGTGTGTTGGTTCAGAGTAGGCCTAATCTAAATTGTGTTAAACTTTCGATCCAAATCAATTGTTTTATTTATAATATGTATCAACAGATGTTTAAATTATAATACAGTAATCCTTTTTTGGTTCATTTTTTTGTTTGTTTGTGTTTGCTTTAATTTTGTTAACTTAACCTAAAAACTAAAAACGCTGTTTGAAGAATAATTCATTTTAAATTTGCTAACTTGGTGGCCATGGTAAATAATGTAAATTCATTAAAAAACGTGTATTGGCTGTATAGGTCATACCTAAACGTGCGTTGCTAAGTTTATAGCCCTAAGTATAGAGCTGGGAGTGAACCCTTGCATTTTTTTCAGTTTAAAATCCTTTCCAAGTGCACCTCTAAGTAGTGTTATAAAAGTACCCCAAAAGTTTTAAGTCTCTAGCTATCATAGTTTAGTTTGTACGTTGATTATGAATCAGTCAGTCAGGACTTCTTTTATATTATATAGATTTTGTTATGTGACTGCCATTACCCTAATCTCCCCCCCCCCCCCTAAACACTAAACAGCCAATCAAATTTTATTTTACAATAATTATACATTTAGTGCTCTAGTGCATAATGGTAGCCCCTACTACTGTATTCTTTTGGACATACAAAAATCAAAAAGTTACGACACAAGTCCTTGCTTCGTTTTTCGTGACAAAATACTCTTTTATATTTTTCTAGCTGTTGTCATTACAGTATTTAAAAATTTCGAATACTTAAGGGTTGGGGCACAACGGGTACGTGCCTCTCTCTCTCTCTCTATGTTCGCCTCTGCATCCACGGTTAGGTCAAGCTTATGCGTAAAAATTATCAGCCTACAATCTAAAGAGAGAAAAGAAAAATGCGAAGATTGCTCTTGAGATTGTATCTTATAAACACTTGACTATATGACGTCGTCCATCAAGTCTCCTTGAACGACCTTGACCCGGAAGTAAAATCTGTGACGTCATCGATATTCAAATATCGCGCAGATTGGCAACAATTAAACTTACTTTAGTTCAATCTGTGAAGAATAGGCGCCTATTACCATCTCCCTGTAACAGAAGACTACAATACAATAGCAGCGTTATTGTCCTAATGAATAAAAACTAACGATATGCTTGATTAATTTAAGGATTTTCTTACTATTGAATTAATAAAAACATAAGATAATGCAAGAGCTTCTTTTTTTAAGGTTATTCCAGCCCATAATTAAAGGCTACATGAAACCTGTATTAAAGCATTATGGCTATACCGGTAATTATTAATACAACCTAAGGATATGCTTGATACATTTAAGGTTTTGCTTGCTACTTAATGAATAAAAACAAGCAAGCGCTTATAATTCTACCATATCCTACAGAGGGTAGAAGTGTTGAAAATTTCAACTATTTGAAATTACGTATTTGCTTTGTTTTTAACTAATAAAGTGTAGCAAATGCTGGCATTAATATGACTTCTCGTTTTTAAGGTTACTCCAGCTCATGCTTAAAGGCTAGATAAAACGCGTGCTAAAACATTATGGCCATAATTAATAAAACCTAAGGATATGCTTATACTTGATATTTAACGATTTGCTTGCTATTCGATGATTAAAACTATCATGTAATATTACAGAGTTTAGCTGTGCTGGAAATTTCGACTATTTGAAATTAAGTATTTGCTTTGTTTCTAATTAATAAAGTGTTTGAGGAATTTAATCTGTTTAGTTAATTATTCAAATTTCTTTAGGAATACATTTGTTTACAAATGCGCAATGTTTTCACATTTTATCTCCGGACATGACCTCATCTCCATGGACCTCGTAGATTAGTTCACAGTCAACATTTTAATACGTTGACTAACAATTTAGTTACAATTGTTTCCGCTAGGGCGTGTTACGACAAACACATTGTTGCGAACAGAAAGTGTCTTTTGTTTCTGGGATAATTGCTGAACGTCTTTTTAGAGGAATTTGTAAATATAGGAGAACGATCATACTAACCCGGTCGGGACATGGACCACGTCATTGAGCACGCAAAAAGTTGAGAAATACATGGTCAGAAAAATAGTACCGAAACGAAAAGTCACAAAGTATTGAAAAGTTTTATGCAATGTCCTAAAATTCGAGTATTACATTTAACCGTCGTTTGTAGGTTTAACAAAAACATATCTTTTTAACAGTGATATGGAAATTAAGTCGTCATCTCAAAATATTTCAAAACCTTACTTTTTCCCCCCATCGGCCCCTACTCCGCGCATCGGGGGTGTTTCTCATAGTCAGAATTGAAATCAGCGCCCCCAAAAACCCCCGATACGAGAGGAAATTTTCAAGTCTCTATCGCAAGTTCACAAATTTTCCCCATCGCTCCCCGGTGCGCCGGGGGTATTTCGCTTGGTCAGAAATGGAATCAGCGCCCCCAAAAACCCCCGAGTTCCGATTTTTGCGGCTTTTCATCCATTTTTATAAGTTTCAAAAAAATTATGCACTTTTAGATGCACTTTATGCACCGGCAATGCATTTCCGCTTTCTCCCAAAACTGGTTATGTAGACTTTTTTCCTGGTATTTTTCTGATCACGATGCAGAAAACTGCGTCCAATTCGGAGCTGTAGGCAAAAATGTATTTATTCGGGTAAAATCGTACTAGTTTCCTTGGTCTAAATGGATAGTGTTTAATATTCACCGGATATTTCTTTCATTCATATCTGCGATCGAAGGCGCGAGTACATGCAAGTAATTAATAAATACATATTTAAACTCTGAGTATTTTATACTAAAAGTTATTAAAAAAATTCACTTTCAAAAAACCAAGCATTATAATTGCATAAAGGACTACGTTATCGGCCGGAAGCCGTCGATGGGCGTCGTATTTCCGTTTTGCAAGTACTCCAGCTTGAAAGCATTTTGATCGATATCGCACGACAGATGTTGTGAACCACATAAAAGTCACATTTACTGCCTCAGATAAGGTTATTGCGGTTGTCTGGACGAAGAAAATGATCACGTGCAGAAAGAAGAGGTTTTATTTCGAAATAGGTTGTTTCATAATTATGGATAACATTAATATAATTTTAAAACAGAGAGCAGCACACAAAACCCCGCCGTTAAATTTAAGGAAATATTAGTTTTATTAGTAAGCCCCCTTGAAAAATCAAAGGCAGATTAATTAGATACACATCAGAAATACATCTATTACTGATATTATAAAGAGGTAAAATTTGTTTGTATGTAGGGGGAAATCTCTGCAACTACTGAACAGATTGAAAAAATAGTTTCACTAATAAAAAGCTACACTATCCCCGAGTAACAAAGGCTATAATTCATTTTGAAAAAATCATTTTTTTTTCAATATTTGTAAATTTAATTGGAAAAACATCTTAGGTCAGTCGTACACTGATGAACCAACACATGTATTTACATTTATTACCACAGCAACCAATTGAATGAAATAACAGATAAAACAGCTGCTGTTTGCTCCAATATTTCCATTAACTGCTAATTTCAAACTTTGAAGCAATTATTAGTATTTCTAATTTTTAGGTTAGGTTGTTATTAATGTGTAGATTTGAGCAATGACTACACATTGATTTAAGCCTTGCTGGTTCATTTAACCTTTATTATAACTGCTGCTATAAAATATATGAAATAATTTAATTTGAAAATTTAACAATATTTACCATCTTAGCTTGTTATTAATCCTACACCTTTATTATAAAGAAAACAACATGATTATGTGTATAGAAGTTTCCCCTAGTCATTTATTAAAATAAAATTTTAAAACAACAAACTTTATCCAGGCCTACCTAACTATGTTGGGAGGGGGATTTTTAACTCAGTAAATGTGTTATACCATAAAGATAGGCCTATTTGTTAAAATTTTGTATTCGTATACATTTTTTATACAGAGTGTCCAACTTCAACTGTCCTAAACTTTATGGGGTTATTTTTCAGCTAAAAACAAGTAACTAGTACAGAACAACATGTGTCCTATCACATGTTTTCTGTCTGTACGTCTGTATGTGATTTTTAAAAATACCTTAATATCTCAGAAACAGTTGAAGATATAATCATGAAACTGGGTATGTATATTGAACTAAAAAAGGTACAGGTTACTTGAAACATTTGTTTTTCTGCGACAATCCATTTAATAATGGCTGCAGTTGAAAATTTTCAATGTTCAATATCTATAAAAATAAATTTTAGAAAAAAAATGTAAAGTCAAAAATTTTTTAGATTGTTTTAAGACTAATCCAACGATGTATTGTTTGTAATAATTGAGTCATAAATAACAGAGAAAACTCAGATTTAATGGTCGAATATAGGGCTATAATTGTGCTGAAGATGGTCATATTAATGAAATATTAATAAACAGCTGATAACAAATAAACAAACAGCGGTTTTAAAAATAAATACAAACAGCTGTTTTAATAATAAATACTATTGCAAACAACAAAATGAGACCAGCTGTATTGAAAAAAAAAAAAAAAACACTAAAACATATCCCACATTACTCAGGCGGTCAACGCATCAGTAAATAAAATTTGTGTTTTAGTTAAATAATTAAATAGAAACTAAGGTACAAACTGTTCCTCTTTATAAATCATTTTGTTTACATTCTGTGACAGTCAATACAAAAAGAAATTGTTTGTAACCCAATGTTTTCTTGTTACAGTCATGTCTGAAGGGTTTAAAGCGCAGGACATTGGGCTACGCGCTCAGAAGAAGATCTTGGGCAGAATGGCTGCCAATAAAAACACACGAAAAATCTTCATCGATGATAACACGGCTAGTATGTTGGACAACCTGTATAAGATGATTAAGAAATATGTAAGTGTATGTAAGTTTTATAACATACTTAAAAAGTTCAGAGTATCCTGATGATGACCAGTAGTCGAAACGGACTCTAGTAATTGAATAAGTGTTTATTGTTACACTATATTTATATAGAATACTAAATGTTAACTGAGACACAATAAATACATTTAATTGTCACTAAAGCTGCGAGCAATGATGATGTTCACTCACACACCGCATGATGATTTAGTAGTTGAAGCCTTCTCTAGTAGTAAATTATGTTTTTATGTTGCAGGATTATTTTTATATACCATCAGTAAAGCTACAAGCAAGTATAATCTACCCTGATGATGACTTTGTAGTTGAAACATGCTCCAGTAATGAATTAAGTTTTTTTGCTATTTAATTATTTTATATGCAATATTAAATTAAAAGTTTACAGACAAATCACCCAAATTAAAGGTGCAGCAGGCAAGTGTAATGTTGCTTGATGATGGCTTACTAGTCAAACACAGAAGAACATAGATTTTACCTTAACTTCGTTCATCAGCAATTGTAAAATGGTGCATCACTAAAACACCGCAACCCAGTCTGAACTGTACCAATGTTGTTTTCATAAGGAACAAATGTTTATTGTAAGGAACTTGTAATAGTAGACACAGGTTGTAAGTTTTTGCCAGATATGTTGGTAGATGACATCCAACTTGAAAAAAATATGCTGAACTTATTCACACTTCCTGAATCCCAGTGTACCTTTTTCCTTTATTAATTTACTGTCAACATCATGTTGTCTTCACAATGATTATTATTTTGACACATCAAAAATAGCCCTTAAGTGTAATTTTTATATATTTTTAAAATATGTTGGCTAAAGATAAAGGAGCTCACTGTCTTAGCTTCCAAAAGCTATCTATTGTGGAAAATAACCCTGTTAGTGTTTGTCCCAGATTCTGTGTAGGCTACATATAGTGCTAAGGAGGATCTTCAAATCCACACCGCAGAACTCCACAGGACCCATAAACGCTCTTCCGAATTCCCTGTATCTGCTGTGAGCAAGTCGTTTACTCTCACACAAAAGGTGTTCTGTCGGTTTGCTCCAAAAGATCAGAAGCATACAGAGACTAATCAGCATACTTACCATCGGCCATATATAGGTCTCTAACAACTTTGCCTGTTCAAACCCAGGAGTTATATTCCACTGGTGGAACAAACATTGCTCCGTCCTGCTTCAACCACATTCCTAAGGTGGCCTTTTTCCTTTCCATAGAACATTTTTCCTTTTTCTTACATTTATCACAGTTTGTGTAGTCAAAACGTGACGGTAGATTAGGTAGATATTTCAACAAACAACTACACAAATAAGAAACCTTTAATCTACCATTAGAAACCAAGTTTAGAACCGAATAACTTAGTAGTCTATAATAATTAATTGTAAATAAAATGTAAAATCGGTATTTTTTTATGTCACAATGAATGTACATTTATAATTAAAACAGAAGGAGTAAGCAATCAAAATAATTGTGTAAATGAATTCAAGTTAAAATGTTTGGGTTAATAATAATTTTGTATTAGTTTTTTGTTTTTGTTTTACAAGGTTATTAATACAGGGTGGGCAGAGGAGTTTGCTGATTTAGAAATTAAATTTTTTTTTAAGTATTACAGATATTGATTTAATTCTTTTTTTCACCATGAAGTACAACATTTAAATTTATACCTACAAAATTTTTAACATCATATCAGCCAGGCGCGGATACAGGGGGAGGGTCATGGGGGTCATGACCCCCCCAAAATATTTTTAAGGCTTGATTTATATGTTTGATTTAACCCTACAAGCGCCAAATAACACTATACTGTCATCTCAGCCCGCCGAGCTATTGTATCGTCTGATTGTATTGAATATTTCACCCACTGTTATATAAATCATCCAATCTCAATAAAACAAAAACGATTAGAAAGGAAATGTTTTAAATATAAATTTGTGTATTTACATATTATTATATTTACATATTATGTAATTATCTTTTGTAATTGTAGTTGTCTAAAAAGATGGCGCCGCGCGAGAAACAAAAAGAAAAGACACAAAACTTTTCACTTTTCTAAGGCTCATAATCGTTAGACAGACTTATTTGGAAAAGAAAATAAAGGTCACCTTGGGATTTGTCAAGATTTGAACTTTCTAACACTCCCTTCCAATCATTCGTCACTCTTAAAATTTTTTGGATATTAAGTTTTCTGTAAACCCTTAAGATTTCACAGTTTTTCAACCAATGAGCAAGCATATTTTGTAATCGATATATCTAGTACAAATCAATATACTTGTACATTAATGTTTATATTAATTTTAGTGTAAATTCTATATCTTCGTTTGATTTAAGGAAACGCTGTTTAACTGTTCATTGGCTAGAGCTATTATAGGTCTTGTCTGTGAAATAGGTATCATTGCGCCGATTGTCTTAGCGCACTTAGCCCAGAAAATAGAGCAAAAAGAAGTCTAATTTTGTTATTGAATTTAACAGCAAGCGACAGCAACAGTGACTTTAAGGGTAGCACAAGGGTATGTAAAAAACAAAAATATCAGGCAAGGAGCTTTTGCGCATTTAAATTACAATAAATTAGGACTTTTTTGGTTTTTCGTTAATATTATAAAAAATGATGAATGGATCACGATAAAAAAACCTACAAATTGTTCTTCATAGACCCTGATCGGATCATTTTTCAATGAAAAAATCCGGAAAAACGTTTAAAAACTACTATTTTTTTAAAGTTCATATCTTTGTTAATTTACAATATTAAGGGCAGATTTTTCAGAAAATGATTGTTTATCATGTGTTCTTCAAACAGGAAGAAAATGACATTTGTCGCATTAATAATTTTTGCACAATTGCAGTATAAACAATGTAGGCCATTATCTTGAATAATGCGCCAAATTATCCTGAGTGGCCCGTTTTAAATTTACCAAACGGATTTTGAAAGTCGTCATTAAAATCTGCAATTCGTATATCTGCGATTTTTTAATAAGGTTGATAAAGTATAATAAAAAAGCTTCAGAACATAGCGCGAAACGCGTAAATTTGCAGCCGACGCCGATGGTAAATTTGCCAGAAAGCGGTAGTTCCGGAAACAGCAGCCTGCCATTCTCTTCTCCTCCGTATTATGCAAGATAATGGCCTAAATTGTTTATACTGCAATTGTGCAAAAACTATTAATGCGACAAATTTCATCTTCCGGCTGTCTGAAGTACACTACTGTCTGAAGTATACTAAACAATAACTTTCCTAAAGATCTGCCCTAAATATTGTAAATTAACAAAAGATAAGAACTTTTGAAAAATAGTAATTTTTAAGCGTTTTCCGACTTTTCTCGGCCACTTTTCAAAGACCATTTTTTAATTCTCTGCAAATATTTCGTTGGAAGTATCGTGATCCTTGAATAAATTTGTATATATCAACGAACAACCCAAAAAGTCCAAATTTATTGTTATTTTTGTTTATAAAAAATGAGCATAAATTTCCTTGCTTGATAATTTTTGTTTATTATACACCTATGTGCTACCCTTAAAGCCACTGTGGATGTCGCTTGCTGAAATTCAATAGCAATAAAAAATCTCTATGGTTGAGCTAAAATTGTTTTACGGATCGCACCGCTGTATGGCGTTGTATGACTTCAATAAGTGAGGCTTGTGTTACGTTGTTTTAAATTTAGTGAAACAAAGTGGATTTAATGATCGTGTTGTGGAGTTATGATTTTAGTACCGTTCCTGTTAACTCTTCAATAATTATGGTTTATTTTATTCTTTAATCTGCAAGAAACTCTTGTTCTTTCAAGAAAATATGTATGGCCTAGAAATGCATTAAAAACTATTCCATAGAGATTATACATATTTTTTAATTCCCCAGACCCGTTGTTGTTAAATTCTTGGTAATGTTGTTTTCGACTTCTTATGACCCCTCCCAAAATGAAATCCTGTATCCGCCCCTGATATCAGCTAGGTGGCAACCGTCATTGTCAATACAGAGCGTCAGTCAAAATCAGAAATTTTGTTCTTTTTTCCCAGCATATCGATGGGTATGTTGGTGATAGCTTGACAAAAAAATGTTATTGTTTAGGTGAGGTAGGGTCTTTGGTCGGTCTTTATAAACTAACGATTTTAGATATCCCCATAAAAAAGTTGCATAAGGCTAAATTGGGCGAGTTTGCTGCCAAGAAATTTTTCACAAGCGTTTCTTCGAGCAACAAAATCCTGTGGATTCAGCTCCTGCACTACAGCCATTTTGTAGGAATGAAACTACAGTTCACAGCACTCAATTAAAATCAGCAAACTCTTCTGCCCCTCCCTGTATTAATAATCTTGTAAAACCAAAACAAAAAACTAACACAAAATTATTAAACATGTTAACCTGAATTCATTTTACACACAATTATTTTATTTTATTGGAGTTGAAAATTAGTTAGTTGATATAAAGTAGTCAGATTATAAGGAATTCCTTAATTATGACACTAACATCTTACAAGATTAGATGGATTGGCAAACCTGGTGTTTTTAGTTACCCACCATATTCTCTCTTTCCTTGTTGGCAAAATTCGGCAATTCCTATGTCAACTCCCAAGATATGTAGCGAGATCTATAACGAACATTTTCTAGTATAAAAATTCATCATGCTTGTGTTCTTCCCTTACCAAGACTGTATTCGATGAAATGCCAAATGAATGCAGATGTTTAAAATGTAGTAATTTACTTTACAGACGGACAACAAAAAAGAAGCCGAGAAGATTGTGAAAAACATAATAAAGACCGTGATCAAAATTGGAGTTCTCTACAGGAACGGCGAGTTCAGCCAAGAGGATCTCATCTGCGCAGAGAGGTTCAAGAAAAAGTTCCACGCTGCTGCGATGGCCGTGCTCAGTTTCCACGAAGTGGACTTCAGCTACGACAGGCTCTATCTGCTCTGCGCCCTGCAAGAAGCCCATGCCAATCTGCGACAGTTGGTGAAAAACCATCTGAAAGAAAAGTCGTTATCCCGTATCGATCACGTCTTCAATTTCTTCTCGAATCCTAATTTCCTAGACACGGTATTCAGACGAGACTCTGAATACAAACCGATGTTGGATAAGATGGTGGGGGATATAAATTACGCGATGGACGAGAAAAGGTTGTAAATAGACTTTGAAAACACTCCGAGGCACTGCCCAATCACAATTGCCTTTATTTGTCACAGGGCTTTTGTAATATTTTGTAAATAATGTTTTACACTGAAAGTAAGTTTTGGTTTTCGACACTGTTGATATTTAGACACGATTTATATGAGGCTGGAGAAATTACATGTGCGATACGTCAATGTAAACAGTGGTCCAGCTGTTCCATGTAACTTTCTCTGGTTGCATAATAGTACTAATTGTGCTTTTGAGCTTACACGTTTTTGATAAAAGACAAATTTACCATGACTTAATATAATAGATTACACAAAGTGAAGTTAGGAAATAGTTATATTATTATTTCATTCTCTCTCTATCTGTATCTGTAACAGCCAGTGAAATGGACAGAATATCTTCACTTGACTTAGTAAGTTAAAATTTGTATGTACATAATTTTACAAACGTTTTTTGCAATCATTTAAAACCAAACCTAAATTAGAAAATGGATCCAATATTATTATATTTTTGAGTTTGTCAGAACTAATTCTACATTTGGGGGTCCTAATTAGATTGTTTTAATGATTTTGAATTAGGTTAGTAATTACAAATTTAGTAATCTTTTATTCCAAAAAATTTGCGGTTTTATGTAGGTCTGTTTAAATTCAACACATGTAATACAAGCTAAAAGAATAATTTTCGTTTCTAACTTACAGAGAATAACTAAAAATCCATCTAAATTTATTTCTGAAGCTATAAAATCCCCATTTTAACAGGAACGTTTTTTAAGAGAAAGAGAAAGAATTATGTCTGTTTCACTATATTTTTAAATGATATGTCCCATATTAATGTTTATATTTGCCGTTGAAGGAATAATTAATGCAAGCATTATTTTGTTGCATTAAGAAAAAGAAGTTTTTATATTTGTATTAAATAATTTATATTTGTGATATCTTTAGGTTCTTCAGTTTTTGTTTGTGTTAAGTAATACAAGTGTGCCTAAATGTATACTGTTCATATTACTAGTTGCCAAACTTTAATGTAAGTTTATAGTTTTTTTTTTTTGTGTTTTTACAGAACTTTACGGCATTAAATGTCCGTAAATTTCAGTACTAACAGTTTTGATAAAATTGCGATTAATTAAAATAAGTTTAAAACATATGTCAATATAAAAAGTAAAACGAAGTAGGCTGATTCATGAATAACTTTTTTTTATATACAAATTAAATGCATAAATTTTTCTTAATTTCATCACTCAAACTCTGCAGTAAGTTTGATTGTTTTTCAACAACTCGCTGTTGAATGTTTTTCCTTTTTGAAGATAATCAATGAAAATTATCCCTCAGCATCCCAAAAACTGACGCCATGACCTTGCCAGCAGATAGAATTGTATTCGCTTTCTTTGTACCTGATTCTCCCCTTTCAGTCCATTGTTTTGACAGTTCCTTAGTCTCGGGTGTTATGTGATGGACCCAGGTTTCATCCATAGTTATGAATCGTCTCAACAATCCGGCTGTCTTGCAGCGAAACATCTCCAAACGCTCGATTGAAACATCCTCACGACGATGTTTTTGTTCCATTGTGAGTAACCGCGACAACCATCTTGGTCATAGCTTTCTCATGCACAAATTTTGAGTAAATGTGCGATGTACAGTACTTTTTGTAATGCCTACGAATCCCGCTAGCTCGCGCACTTTCAGTCACCCAATACCATTTTATGGATTTTCTTCATAGTTCCTGCTATGGTCACCTCATTTGGTCGGCCACTGCAATATTAGTCTTGACAGCTTGTACAGCCTTGTTTAAACTCTGCCCCCCAATATTTGATTGTTTTAAACAAAGGAGCAGACTCCCGCAGAGTAGAATCTAGCTCGGCTTTGATATTGGTTGGACTGATACCTTTCAAGTGAAAGTATTGTATCACATAGCGATGACTAATTTCTCTTAGAGGGTTCACTATTGATGGCTGTTAAACAGATATTAAACAATGTTGCGTCTTCAAACTTTGAACTTAACCTTTACAAGGTTGGTACAACAACAACCACTATCTATATGTCAGGTCGCGTACTTCTGAGTCTACCTTGTATAGAAGATCTTAGGGCCAGTAATCCACAAAGGCTGAAGTCACTACTAGAGTGCACAACTAATTAGTAGCAATGCATAATTCCAAGCATTTATATCTATATATCCAACACATTTTCTTGCCTTTACTTTCAAATATTCAGTTTTTCTGGAAAGTCAGGCCTACACTTTTACTCTAAATAATTGTTAAGTAAGAATACATATGAACATTCTACTTAATATAAACTATTCAAAACTATTTAATTGTTAATTTCATTTACTTGATTGGTACATATTTAGACACAAAATGTATACTTAAATGTAATGTGGACACTTCGGTACATTCCAAGTTGTAAATATTGGTGTTCCAATTAAAAAATTGTCAACAAAATGTATTCAACGATTGTGATAAGAAGACGGTTCCGAAACCGTGTTATGTTGTGTTATTGTGTAGTTTTATTGTTAGAATTGTTGATGTTGTTCTTCTATTTGAGATCAATTCCAGAGAAACTCAAAAAGTCTGGTCATTGTCTTCTATTTTTACATTTTTTTTATATTTGACACTATTTATGTACGAAAATAAAATTTGTAATTTTTTAAAGTATGTATCAACTTTTGCCCTTAATTGGAAACTTAAATAAAGGTATACAAACTAAATATTAATAATATAAACTTAAATGTCTAGGCCTATATTGTAACCTAACCTAAAAATAACAAATAACCTAGAATGCTAACTGAGTATACACGCAGTTACAAAAAGCAATTGTAAAAATATTAACAATTCAACTGTAAAAACAGAATTGTCTTCTATTGTATAAGAGATGGGTGGATTTCTTGCCATGTTTACTAATATTTGTCGTTTATTTTTAGTTCGTTCAGTGAATGCAAATGTTTATTTATCATACACTAAATAAAATTCAAGTAAAAAATACTTAAAAATGTTGGTCAAACTGTTACACACTATTATCTGTTAAGTATAAAATGTATTTAACTGTTTTCATTATAAGTCATTAGCTATAAACGACCTTCATCGCCGTGCTTTTAATTGCAGTTAGGGTATTTGTGACAACAACAATATTAGTATTTGTGATTTGATATACCAATATTAATATAACAGAGATTTGATAATATTATGGTTTTGGAAGTTGGATAATAGTGTACCGTTTCAAATATCATATTAAAAGGTTCAACAAATACCTAAATCTAAAACTTAAGGCTCAGCAGACCCAGACACCATCTTGAATTTCAACTCCCATAAGAGCTAACTTTAACGTGTAACAAGATTACTGGAGTAATAATGATCAGAAAATTATTGTGAATGTCATTTTAAAGATTAGGACCGTCCGAATTTGGATATCATTTAGTTTAAAAACAAATTTTTAAACTAAATTTGTTCCTCGACTTAACTCAAAATCAAAGTTTGTGATTGTCTTTCTTATTTAATAATTCAAATATCAAAAATGTAAAAATTTCAGCACATTTAAAGTTTAATTACGTTTCAAATAAAAGTAATTTATTATATACGCATGTAAGTGCTGAATTTGTGAATTTTTACTCGAGTATTTAGCCTGCACTCTAATGGTAATCACATAAACTTGTTGCTCGAGGAGGAATACTAGAAAATAATACATCCTTTAATTTTTAATGTAAGAGAGAACGTTGTGTTTATTAACACATACTCATATAAATTGTCACGCATGCACATTTGAGATTACAGTCAGGGTTATGTCTGTAACCCTCTATTTTCCACCTTTATGAAGCTGCCCTATATTTTCTAGAGGGAAAGAGTGAAACACACTCAAACTCAATGCTTGTAGTGTACAACTCTGCCACTTGGAGAACTGCGGTCAACTCAGAAATATTTTTTCATTCCTGCCGAGCCTTAATGTTCCATGTTTTAAACATTATATTACTACTAAATAAAATTTAATTTTATTGTTATCATTGTGTGTTCAAATTATTCTTTTAACTGTGTAAAATTATTATTTTCTTAAATTGTTTAATTCTTATTTTCTCAACTGTTCTACAAATAAAAGTTATTGGTATGATATCCGGAGTATAGATACTTTGAATTTGATATTATCAAAGTATCAATACTAATATCGAATCAAATTCAATATGGCATCCGCCCTGGTTTCGTGTAAATCTGAAAAAACTGTGGTAACCTAATAATCTACACAAAACATACTTGTTCATTTAAAAAAGTTGTTGAATATTTTTTATTTTGTTTTGATTACATCAACTTTTTGTTTGCTTTTATTAGTGAATTTTCATTAGGAAAGATGACCCTAATGGTGAGACTTAAGGTCGGGTATAGTAAATGAGCACCGATTATGGTCCCCAGAACATGTTTTCGGGTGTCATTAAAAATTTTATATATATATTTATATATGTGTTCGCAGTCTAACTACCGCATTTTAAGTCCGATTTGGTCCAAATTTTGTACACACGTTGGTTTTCGGATGAGTTTGTTAGCCAAAAAAATTCAACAACCGGAAGAACTTTTTTGTATCGGAAGTAACTATTTTTTTAGATTTTTCGTACTTAGAATGAAATTTGTTTAGTCTAACAAAATATATGTAGGATAATTATTATTCTGCACATTTTGTTTTTTACAAGACCTTATAGCTCGATTGGTTTCCCCAAAATCGATCAAAGTACCTGGTTCAAATCCATGTCGTGGATTTTACCGTGAAGGCATCTTCTGATCTGAGTCCGACGGCTGAGTTTGTACGCTGCGAGTGAAGCGATGCAGTCCATAACACGAGGTCGCAAGGTTGAGGACCAAACAAATTCTACTAATATATTTCGTACACAGGGGCAGCTATTCAGCGCCTTCGTGAGTAGTCCAATTTCTAAAATTGGTTGAAACCCTAAAGCATATAAACTTAACTGTGGAAATTCGCTCAACTCACGTCAGCGGTTCAGCTACAAGGTCGAATTATTTCATAATTGATGCAACAGGCTTTAAACCAAATTTAATCATTACTCACCCACTAAAATTGTAAATTTAATTTTGTGTACTTTACAAGTTGATTCAATATTTTCAAATTTGACGTGAAAAACTAACAATAAACTACTGTGGTAATTCATCAACTTTTATATAAATTTTAAGAAGAATTGATATGTAGAAAATAACAAATTTTTTGCCTGATAGTGAACATTTTGTGTAATTTACTTCACTTTTGGACATAGTCTTCTTGCCATTGTAACAATTAGAATGTTTTATTATAATTTAGTTTTATAAATATTATGTTAATATGAAATAGTAATAATTTGTTTATAGTGTATTATAGCCTAAGTTTATTTTTAATATTGTATTGTAAAGACCAAAAACTCTTGATTTCATCTCCATAATTTGCAAAGAGAAGGGTAAAGCAATGCCTGTTAAAGAGTAATTAACTTTCACGAAGATAAATAGAAAACATAACAAAAATTTTAAAAAGCAATATCAGCTTGCGATTTTCAGGAGATCTTTTGATCTTGCGCCACCATCTAGTATTTATATTTTCTTTACTCTTTTTTTTTACAATTTATACTGCGTAAGACAAGTCAAGGTACGCCATATAATGAGACACTACAGTTTGAATAGCATCAATAAAGATTCTGTTTTCACATGTTAAAAGTCACGACACTTTGACATCATAACAACATCATACCATCAGTATAGTTTTCACAATGTCTCAACAATTAGTTTTTACGAGTGTCAAGCAGATGACATAAGGTGTCGTGACATTATATTGGTTTCCAAAACTACTGATTTTTGTTCTTATTACATCCATATAATTTTACCTGAAAATAAATTTTAAACATAATTGACATAAAACCTACAAGAATATGCCTTTAACGTATTCTTAGTAAAACACAAAACCATCCACAACATACGATAAAATGTGTTACACCTGTCCTATTAGGTCAAAGATCACACATATCTTGAAAAGTAAAAGGATAAAGACAATACAAATTTTCTGTTGCGTAAGTTTGCGAACATATTCATCAAATTTAAACCGGCTTTTGTGGGAAGTTTGCTGTATAACTTTAACCAGTGCTGAATGGCACCATAATAACAAGTTCATTTTGTATCTGGTGCTATAATTAATTGTGTATGCCCACTCTCCATTTAGTGTTGGCCAATCTTGGCATTTTGTCAGTTTAGATTTCCCTCCTGTAGGTTTTTAGAAATCTTCCCCTGTCCTGCTCATGTGACCGGCTCATTTTAACCTTCTGAGCTTTATCATCCGAACTACACCCATTTTTCTAAATAGGTCATATGATTCGTGTTTTTTAATAAATTCCATTTTGATTTAAAAAAAAAACAAACAAGTGCAATTAAAAAAAAAATATTTTACATGAAAACACTGCTTTAATCTTCTTTTCAAGATAATTACCAAAGAAATATTAAGATATTCATAATATCGTACAACCAGCTTCTGAATTACATCCTCATAGAAATCTGCCACCTGATTTGTTAACCACTTCAACATGGCTGTCTTGACATCATAACCAGAGTGGTTGTGCTGATCTCTTAGATGCTTTTTCAAGGGAAAAAAGTGCTAGTCACTGAGTGGTAGATCAGAGGGCGATCAAGTTGTTCCCAGCCATATGTTGTGATGAGATCTTGGATTTGATAAGGCGGGTACTGTCATGAAACAAAACAAAAAACTTACTGAGCCTACCAATTTTGTTTTGTATTGCACGACACAGTTTAATTAATCTCACCCAATATATCTCGGAATTTATTGCATCACTTTGAGGTAAAAAAAACCACGTGCAACACCCCCTGCCTATCAAAAACACATTATGGACATTAATACTACCATCTGTAAATGCTCTGACTGATTTCGTTGCTATTCCATCGCTTATAGTGTTTTCTCTTCAGTAATCTGTCGATGAATTCCAGCCGCTTTGTCTTTTGCATTGTGAAAACGAATTACAGCATGTGTTAAACAGGGTGTCTACCAGTCCCCATAAAGTCATGAAAGTCCCAAAAAAGTCTCAAATTGGCTACAAGGCCACGAAAGTTCTCAAAAGTCACGATTTGTTGCCTAAGGTCACCATTTTCTTCCTGCTTGAAATTTAATTTCCTGTGCCCCACAGTGTGCACTATACTGTACGAATCACCCGTGTAGAACGTGTGGCAACTCAAAGTTGAAATCTATTTAAAGATTCAGTTCAATTCATCTAGTTCACTTGATTTAGTCATTAATTTGATCTATATGTATAATAATAGGTAGTAATAACTGTGAATCGTAATAAAACAGTTCTTAAACACACCTACCATTTGAGCTTTTCTAGAATCGATGAAAGGAGAAATGAATCTTTTGAAATAGATCCAGATTATTTGTTCAGTTTCTCAAACACTTCTAGTTCATATTTATTTAATGGTGTGTTGTCTGTGATACAAAACAAATAATTTCTTATTAAGTATCTAGCCAGTATGCTTCAAAGATTTTTATTTCTATATCTGTACATTTTCATAAGACGTCAGTATACATTTCGATTTGGTTGAACATAAGGTCACCAAATTTCTATTCAAGGTCTCATATTAGTCCCAAAAAGTCAAGAAATAAAATTTATATAATCTGGTAGACATGTTAAATTATCTGCAGGAGTCATTATCTGAGACATTTTAAAGACGCACAAACAAATATAAGCATGGTCGAATGCTTTTGTAACGGCATCTGTTTCTAGCCGTAGGTACTCAGTAGGCGTGCGTGTAATTTTGAAAATATTCTTTCCTTGGTGCTACAATCTCCGGTCTTCTTCGTTTTCAGCTTTCCATTTTCTGATAGTCAGAAAGAAGCTCTTTCGTATCTCCCCATTCAAAGCCTCGGTTGACCTCAGCCTTTTGTTCGATAAAAGTGTCATTTTAGCAGTTTTATCGAATTCCCTTATCCTACTCATGTAATCGCCCCCTGCTAATTACACTTTATCTTTAGTGGTTAGTTTTTATAACTTTAGTTTTTATTTATTTCAGATTGAAAATCAATCAAATTCTAATACTAATGTTAAGGCCTAATATGAGTTCAGGAGATGAACCTAAGATGGGGGAAGTTAAATGAATGTGCTTGTATGTTATCAATTAATTGGAGTAACAGTTCTTGCCTACTGAATGGGTCACAATGTTTATTACAATTTTCTACAGTTTAACATACTGAATATATAATTTATGCTTATTTGCTCTCTATTTGTCTGAACTTATGTATTTTTTATGAACCTAATTTGTTATAAATGCAGCGAATCTTTAATTTAAGGGGAGGATACCCTGTCGGCCATATTGAATCTCATTCCCATAAGAGTATTGCTAGAGAATAAGTAATTTTTTCCGTTAATTCGTGGAATAAATTAAAAAATTTGGCTTCATTTTGAAGTACTTTCATGTTTGAAGTATTCAGCGGATGTTGATTGCTGAATACATTTAAAAAAAGTTTTATTGTTTTCATAAACATATGATATAAATAGTAAACGTTATTAATTTCTTTCTCAGTTGCAAAAAGAGATATTTCAAAAACCTTTAGCCATCAACACCCACAATCTATTTTACTTTTAAAAAAAATACAGCTTTTGTTTTTTGATGAAAATAAAACAAAAATATGCTTAAAAGTGAAGGTACCGGTATGATTAGGTTATTTTAACATTGAAATTGGTAGCCAATTTTGCCGTTTTGAATTTAGGGACCCAAGCCTTAACGAACTAACTGGGGACTGTAAAGAAACTCGGTTATTATGAATTGCATCTAAGTAAGTAAACCTCATCTGAAAACAGCTTATGCACTAAAAAACTACCAGTCAAAGCTTCCCTACACCTACTGCGAGGATTAAAAATTAACAAATATTTGTTTATGTTGCTATTAAAAGGACGGTATCTTCAAGTGGGATATCGTTTGTTTTCGTTAAAGAGAAATAGTCAAAACGCACAAACTATTTCTTCCCTTACCTTTCAAGTTTTTTAATAAATATCCACCGTCTATATCTATATGAAAATCAACTTCCTTGATCTCTCTCCAGTCTAAGGGTTCAAAGTAAGTGGATGCATAAGTAGACTTATCTACACAACCCTCAGACTAAAATTCACTTTTGAACAGTGTGTTTTTCTATCTCACATTACTTCTAAATTTCCTTAGGAAAGATTAGCTATTATAGTGACACTTATGGTAAGACGTAAGGTCGGGAGTAATAAATGAGTACTGATCATGGTCTCCAGAACAAGTTTTGGGATGTCATTAAAAGTTTTATCTATGTATATATAATCCAAATACTACTCACTCATCATGAAATCTCAAAAACCACCAAACGGATTGGAATGAAATTTGGTATGTAGCTTCCTCTAGGGCCTAGGTGCTCGCTAAGAAAGGTTTTCAAAAAATTCGAAATTTTTGGGGGGGGAGTCAAAGTTACTAAAAATCCCCATATTTAACTTTGATTTTTCTCTCCACACAAAGCCGGATCGGGCCAGCTAGTATATATATATGAATATATGTGATCGCACTCTAACGGCCGCATTTTAAGTCTGATTTGGTCCAAATTTGGTTCGCACGTTGGTTGTCTACGTTGCTTGGACGAGTTCACTAGCAATAAAAATCCAACACCCTGAAGCACGTTTTTCGACCGTAAGTAACTATTTTTTTCAATTTTTTTGTACGAGAATGTAACTATTTTAAGGTTTTATCTAAAAAAGTAAATGAAGGGTATGATTCTGCACATTTTGTTTTTTTACACAACCTTATAGCTTGCTTTGTTCCCCCAAACTCAATCAAAACCTAAAACACCTTTAAAAGTAGGCCTATACCCGGTTCAAATCCACATAAGGGATTTTACCATGGCCGACGGCCGAGTATGTACGATGCGAGCAAAATGAAGCAGTACATAATACGAGGCCGGATGGTCGAGGTGCAAACTAGCAAACCGAGTTTTTACGCTGCGAGTGGAACGGAGCAGTGCGCGTGAGTTGAAGCAAACATTAAAAGGTACAAACAAGTTTTAATAATATATTTCATATTATAACACCTGTTATTATTACGTCAGCGCCTATGAGTAGATCAATTACCCAAATAGTTTATTGAAACCCTAAAGCATATGAATTTAATTTTGGAAATTCGCTAAAATTGCGTCAGCGGTTCAGCTGCGTGATCGAATTATTTAATATTGGCAACAGCGACAGTAAAATGTAAAAAAATTCGCTAATTTCCTTTCATTGATCTGACATTGTTTTTGTAAAAGACATTAATACTAGTCTAAGAAGCTCTTTGCTATTTAGTTGACTCTAGCATTTGCTTAGCTTCAGTTGGAAAATGTTATTTTGATTTTTCACCAACTGTGTAGCACACTATATCTGTTTCTAAAAACATCAACTTGTGAAACCAACTGAAAGACAATACACCATCACAATTGGTAAATATTTCATATTGCTGTTTTTAGAAAGCTAACAACTGTATTAGTAAAAAAAAACTATAGTAGGATAATAATACTGTTAGAATCAAACTGACCTTTTATTTGAATTAAAATTATTTTATAAATATTTCTACTGTGTACATTTATTGTTTTTATTTAGACTATTAATTGTTAATTCTTTATAAATTATTTATTATCACTTAGCCATGTACGTTTGAAAATGTAGTATTAGTAAATTTCAAAAATACACTTGCCTTAACACAATTGCCATTTTTGTAAATTTTGATTGCATTGTATGTTTGTAACTTCCGACACAAAACGAGGGGTGTTATAAGTTTAACGTGTATATCTGTCTGTGGCATCGTAGCTCCCAAACGGATGAACCGATTTTGATTTAGTTTTTTTTTTTTTTTTGAAAGGTGACTTGATCGAGATTGATCTTTTAGCTATGATTCAAGGAAATCTGTTCAGCCGTTTGAAGATCATCAGCTCTTTTGTTGTTGATGTGTCGGGGTTTTTAAAATTAAAGAATTTTCAATTTATGGAAACAGATTGTGTCAAATATAAGATTGTTTAGGCCTGAATTTTACTTTATTATATGTTTTCAGGAGGAAGTTAGCCTTTGGCATAACAAGACTTTGGTTAGATAACCTAAAAATCAAAGTTTAAAATGCAAAGCCATAAATTCTAAATTTTAATTCAACTGTTTTCGCCCCAGACCAAGAAGCGTTCTACAAACGTCAGTTCATGAAATTGTTTGCAATTATAACCGTGTACGGTACTTATGTGATATTTTTAGTATGAATTCCCTTATGTGAGCGCCTTTTACAGCATATTGTGTTCAAAATTTTGAGGAATCACATGTTGCTTAAATTTTACACTTTCGACGCACAGATACTGGTCTTATAGATTTGAAATAAACAATGTTAATCGATACATATCTCATATAATGTATTGTAGCTGTTTAGCTGTAGCAATGATTGTATTTATGTATTTTGCAATAAAACAGAACCATATCAGAATAGATGTTTGTTTCTTTATGTTGTGTTTATACATTAATGTTTTTAAAATTAACAATTGAGTAGCCTAGTATCAAAGACACTCAATTTTTTTTAAAATTGAGTTAACAATTGATTCTGGTGGGTTTTTTTTTGTACGCTCTACATCACTACGAACTGCTTTTGAACCTAAAAACGGATAGGTATATTTAGTTTTAATGTTGAATTATGGGTTTAGTTTCAAAATCGGACAAGCGCAAGTTCCTTGGGATCAAACATGAACATATTCACTCACAACCAATCAGAGCTCTCTGTTTGTTTACAATTACTAAGTAGACTACATCTAGCTGTTCTGGGTAGTTTTATATTTTGCTTATGTAAATTAATAATTATCAGTTAATTTGTTGAGTAGAATTTTAATTATGGAGAAGAGGTCACTCCGGAATAGGTCAGGAAAAGACCTGGCAACTCTTCACATTGGAAAAGTATTGTATGTAGAACAAATAAAGACAATGCATTTGTTCGGGGTGAACATTGATACTGGCTCTGCAAAATCAATAATGGCAGGCGGTAAGGATTTAAGAAAATTAGCCCAAATCCGCGTGCTGTTGGAGTAACAGGAAACAACAACAAATTAAAGGATGTGGAGTAACTACTCTCAAGGCGTTTTGACAGTGGCAAGAAATGGAACAACTTCAGTGGTACAGAGAAGTTTGTGAAAGGCCCATTGGAGGTGACATCAAAAGTGAATGTGGGATAAATCATGTACCGGAGGAAGAAGTTACAGATCTTAACATCCTATCGGACTAGATTAGATTGTTATGGGGAGGACTCCTTCTTAAAGAAAGTTTCATTGCATGTCAACCCTTGTTTTATTATACCCTCTATGTGCTGCTTCTAACTGGATAAAAACATGTACCTCTTGTGAGGTTCAGGATTTTCTCCACCAAGTACGTGTCTTCTTCATCTCCTGGTTGTTGAATTCCGAAGAGCTCTCTCCTTCTGCGCTCCAGAATTCAGCAATCAAATATGATGTGTCGCCGTCTAGGGCTTCCACTGTTGCTAGATGTTTCCTGAACGACCAAGTCCAGTAATGAGTCTTACATCCCTTTTGAGCTGGTGTCAGTTTAACTTAATTATGGACTTGTGTTTGGACCCTTGATCAGTTGTTTCCTTTGTGTGTAGCTGGGTAATCTACACCATCTCTGGTGTTACTTTTCCCTGGCCCAGTTGTTTACTGCGCTTGCCTCCGACATTATGTGGATGTGTAGAGGCGGAAGTCAAAGGAGCACCTCCATAGCCGCTGTAGGACAACTTCTGAATGCTTCAGGCATGCAAGTCATTGTAGACCTGTCATTTTGTTACCTGCAGCAGTTTGGCATGATTTCTTCCACCAAACCACCGCTACGTATGTGATTTGGTGTCTATTAACAGCTTCATACAGCCAAAGAGCTATATGAGGTTTGAGACTCCAGATAGTTGCAATAAAGCGTCTGGTTGTCAGCATCGCCCATTTTGCCTTATGAATCAAGTAGTCCAGGTATGCATTCCACGTCAGCTTTTGATCAAGAATTACTCTAAGATACTTGACTGAAGCGGAAATGTTCAACTGGGTGTTTTCCATGGATATCCTCTCCTGAGCTGTTAAGTTCCTTTTCCTTGTGAAAAGAACTATGGTGGTTTTGCTCAGATTTACATTGAGACCTCCCCTTGACCACCATGTTTTTACACGTCTCAGGCTTCTGTTTACAATGTTCGAGACAGTGTCATAACCAAGATTGCTATGTCATCTGCATAGCCTTGGATATATGTTGCTTCTATCAGGCTAAAGTTACAATGATCACAACCAATCTGCAAAAATTCTATTTTTTTTATTGTTTCATATTCAATTTGCATGAGGACACTTATGCACAGGCTTAACTCAAGGTCAGCGCATTAACTTGAGAACACTATGTTTTAAGAACTTAACACTTTCTTCATTTTTATATATTTTTGTAATAATAAAATCAAATCATAGCATTTTAATAGTTTCAATATCGTTTTTATTAACCACAGTTGTAGTAATTAATCTTGATTACCTGCACCTGCAGCCCCTACACCAGTTCCATCGTTAGTTCATTCTTTAGCATTAGTGACTGCTGGTGTTAATTTATCAATTCGGTTAATATAATAATTTATTAGAGTTTATACAAAATGAATCTATACTTTATTGTAAAGAAGAAATAAATGTTTGTAAACTTCACTACTTATTCAATTGTCATTAAACATTTACTATTTTGTTTAGTTGAATTGCTATATTTCGTTGTACTTCCTCAAAATGAGGCTTAGTAGTGATTGAAAAAGTGTAAACAATTTTGACGAAATTTAAGTTCGACAGCTTTGAGCCCAAAAATGTATAAATGTCTACAGAAAGTAGGACAATATTTTCCATTAAATATAAAACAGTAAAATGGAAAGTTAAAAATGAAAATATTGGTATGCAGTAGAAAAAATGTCTATTTTATACTCAAAGATTAAAAACGATATAATAGCTTTTTTGTTTAAAAAGTATGTAAAAATTAATTGTGAATTTAACAATAAATGTTGTGATTAAAGACAAGTTCTGTGTTTAACTATAAAATATTTCTGATAGTTGAAGTAAATTCCGCTAGAGTTCCAAATACATCAATGTTTTTGTCATTTATACCAAAGGAGACAAAGTTTTACATTTTTTAATCAAAAATAAGAGTTAATCAAACAAAATATGATTGTACTAAAAAACCTGTTGAATAATCAACAAAGGAAAATTAAGAGTTTTCTATTGCTATAAAAATTGCCTTACTAAAGAACAAAATGTCAAAAATAGCTGAATTGAAGAAATCTAAAATCCGAATTATGAAGGAGTTATAAGAAATGACAAAACTTAAATAGTTTATTGCTCTATATTTACATACATACAATCTTAAATTTGTATTTGGTGTAATAACTTTATTTACATTCACTTTTAAAAATAATCTATTCATTGAAAAATTAGTATACACACTATTATCATAGTTTATCAGACTTGCATAAGAAACTTCCCTACAAACTTATTCCAAGTATATTTATCATTAATTTATGTATTCCACATTTAGAAGTTTCTAGTTTTATTCAAATATTTTTTTAATGCTATACTTTTTGTGAAAGCTTTATTATTAGCCAACACATGACCTTGTTGCTCACAATCTTTTTTGGTAAATAAAATATTTTAAAACCTACAGTAAATATATCTTGAAACCCTGTTCTAGTAAGTGCTATGTACAGCTGACCATGTGAAAATATAGGCTCTGTGGGAAAAATTCCAACTCTGTGATAGTATGACTGTCATCTTCGAGGGTTCAATGATTTAATCACAAATGCTAAAATAATGCAAGGTCTCTAGAAAGGAAAAGAGACCTCTAGAAAAGGTCCTTTCTAGAGACCTTGAAAATAATGTGCAACTGACATCTTTTGAGATTGAAGGGAAGATTGGTCTCCCCGAGGGCATTCACTTGTGGGTACGAACTCCAGATAGAATCTGTCAGAAGTCATCTCTCGGAACCAGAACTTTTCCTCCAAATGGCTTCTTATTTTAACTATACATTAAATTCATAAAGAGAAATTAAATAAGTGCATGGCATGACAGCTTTGTCTACTATTAATAGTGCATGATCAATAAGTGAATCTACTGATTGGAATTTCATACTGGATGTAGACTTCCATAATGGGAGTAAGAAGTTTGAACCCACTATGAACAATCAGTTTAACCTTATGTAAGTATGTCAGCTGCAATGCCTGGTATAAAAATTTAAATTAAATAACACAATCTAAAAATTACCTTTTAGTCCATAGGTAATTTTTGTAGGCTAACTGAAATCTGATTTTTTTAAATTCATCAAAATTATAACGAAGAATTGAACAATATACAAGATGTAATACTGTGTATTTCTTTTGATTCTAGTTTTGATACCTTGTGACGCGTCATATGCAAAACATCAATAAAAGTACCTCATCTTGGCCTATTGAAATATTAACCTAGGCCTAGGTTCCCAATAATTATAGGTGAACCGTTTTTAATTCCAGTATCAGCGATCAGGATTGAAGGAACTGAACATTGCTTCTTGATTGAAAAGGCGTAGACACAAGAAAACAGTAAATAATATTCAAAATAGATTTTTTTTCCTACAGATTGTTATGTTTTACATTTGAACAGTTTACATACTATTTTTTCTAAAGCAAAGTGTTTAGATTCAACGTTTCAACCCGAAACGAAGGAAAGTCTTGTAACTTGGAGTCTGTGAGTTTGAAGTTTTGTGTCTCCTGACGACGGCTCGAAGGAAGTCCACCCATTGTTTGGCGGTCATCCGGATACTTCATTCGCCTAGAACAAGCAAAATGTACAAATACAAATCGACTTTTAAATTCTTAGATTATTATTAAGTAATTCGTGACGATAGCTTCAAAAATTAGTTGAGTTACTCGACAGCAACATAAGAATAGATGTCTCACAAGTATAGTTCCTTTTAGTACCTTTTGTTAGCCTGCTTGTTGCAACAACAAAGTAGACACCTGATCTAAAACTATAACACATTCTAACAAGACATTGAAACTAGTTTGACAAAGATTTAAACTAAATTTAAAAAAATAGGGTTTGTTTTTACTATCCCTTAAATTTGAGAATACTTTTTCTTCCACATTGTTGTGAGTGTCAACATAAGAAAATGTATAGGGCCTACTCGCCTTGATAATATCAGGAAAACTGATTTGATTACTGTACTAACATTTCAGTAAATTCCCTGTTGTTACAGGACACTACTGAAATAAGTTATGACTCAAAAACATCTTTAATAGTATCAGAACTATCATTATTTTTTAATTGCCTGCAGTAATTAAATAGCGATTCAGGCAATCAAAACTGGAGTGAATAACCATTGTAGCTCTAGGTATGGTAACTGCCATAGTAGGCCCTAAAATTTATTCTTGCATTCGTTCAAAGAACAAATGTTTGTAGCTTTTGTCTAAATTTATTCGTTCTTTGTTATAATGTGAGTTAAAAATATTTTAAATTAGAATTTTCTTTTAATATATGATATAGCTGCTTGCTTAAATACTGTAATGCTATGATTGTCGAGTACTAACTTATTATATAGACGTTCAGACGTTCCATTTGTGAATTTATTGACAAGAGCTGTTTGTGAAAGGTCATTGTTGAAACGGTTGTGTTTAATGACATGGCAGGATAATAATATTAAGTGAAATTAGTTGCACAAATTCCACAATGCAAGCTTAAGGTAAAATGCGAACAAGGTTTTAATAAATTGTGTTTTTAAAAACGGAATTAGGTATAGGCCTACCTAGTGAAATATTATTTCCCAAAATATAAGTAATATAATTAATAGTTACTGTACTAACTGTTATTAAGTAACTAACTTAGGATAAGTATAAGGTTAATAGCCTACTATTATTAACCTTATAATAACTTAGTTAAATTCATTGAATGAACCGAATGCAAAACGAAACTCCCTTTCTCAACTGTTTGGAACCTAATTAATTTTATGAATCCATCGATGCGCCATAAAGATTAGCCTAACAATGACTAAAAATGAGTTTAAAATTTTGAGATATTAAAAATGTGATTCTTCATCTGCCAATAAAGTGTATTGTGTTTACGCAAACCAATTAAAACAATATTATTTTATTTTGATCTAGACGTTCTTAGCAATATTGCAAACAATCATTAATTTAAACACATTCTTGTGAAACTGTTTACCATCATGATGGCAGTAGATTAACTGTTTACTGTTTATGTTATGGTTTTGTTGTGAAAGTTATGACCTTCTATAATCAAAGTTAAATGGTATTTTATTTTAATCGCTTATGAAAAATAAATAAATGTAGGCCTAACAATTTATTATGTGCGAGGTTTGTGTTTTGTTATGAACTTAATTCTTTATTTTGTTGTGTGTAAAGGATGTAAAAGTCTATAATGAAGTGACTTTAAATATTGTATTAAGAAAAAGACGATCTACAGGTTATCCGCCTAATAAAAGTGAGTAGCCTACCTAGGCCTACATTTTATTAACATTAGCCTATAGGACCTAAATATAAAAAAAATATGTCTTGTTTGTCAGTTTTTATGTCTGGATTTTGACCAATAGAACTGTAATAACAATTACAAGAATTAAAACATTTTTGTTTGTTCGATTCATTGACAAATCAGGCAAAACTGCGACACACCATCTAACCTACAAGCAATGACAGCCTAAAAATTAGTATAAAAAAAAATCTCCAAATCTTATTACTAACTTAGCCTACAGTTGCCAATCACAGAATTTGTTTCCAGTCTGTAAATATAGACCTATATACAGTAAATAAATTTTCTGTTATCGATGCAGTACTTAGTTTGTTGGAATCAACAGCGCAATTTCCGTCTATTCCAACAAAATAAATAGGCTAACCTATTTATATAATATCAGCAATTGGCTAAAGTTTACATTAGGACACATGGTCGTATTGCATTAAAAAAAAACACATTTTATAAAGAATATAGGGCCTCTAAGGGTTCATACAACTTTCCTAAAAAGGTTCTTTCTAAAACTAAAAGCTTGCGTTGTAGGTTAGTTGGTAAAGGCCTATAACTTACTATAATCTCATCTCTTGATCAGCTGATAACACAGTTTTCTTTTGTTCCATTATGCCGGGTTTCCACCAAACAGACAAAACAAGAAACACAAGCAAAAACTGGTTTTCTCAACAAAACAACCAATGTATTGTAAAAACTGAACAGTTCTCAAAATATTTTTGTTTGAAAACAGTGTTTTAGTAAACAAAATACTTTCATCTTGAGTCGGTAACTTAAATCAAAGGAAAACAAGTTTTTGTTTTGTTTTTTTTGAAAACAGAACTGTTTTTAAAACTGTCCGTTTTTGGTGGAAACCTGGCTTTATACGTAACCCATAGGATAACAGAAAAACATAAATGAAAATAAAACAATGGTATAATTATTTTCAGTTTAACTAGTAGGCTATTTACAATGGCTTAGGCCTATAGGATACTTTTTGCAGTTTTCACAGTACAATTTATAACATGAGTTAAAATTAAATGCTCGCCGTCACAAAGTTTTTTGACACAGTAAACTTATTCAATCTAATACATACAATTATTAAGTTATTTATATATTAGTATAATTTGTTCGCACCTCAACCGTCAGCCCCGGCTCACACGTTGCTTCGTCCGCTTGCCCAGCGGAACCCTCGACCTTGCTGCAACGGATTATTAGTCCAGGCCCCTTGATAACATGCCGTAAAACATTTATGTCCAGAGATTTTTGCTTTTGATTTGGGACCTTGGATCATTATAGAAGTAATTTAGCTTGGGTAGACATTTCTGATCCGAGCCGAATGTTTTCTGGATGCCATTTCAAAATGGCGGGTGTTTTGCACTGATGATGTATTATTGGAGCAACCGTAAAACTTAGAGAGTTCATTTTGGTGCCAAAATATATGTTTTTGGGGTCAAGTAACTCATTAGAGACAGAAAATAACTCGTCAGACCAACCCTCGTCAGACTAATAAAATGGCGGCCCTATAGTAATGTGTTGTAGCCATGATTTATTGGTAATTAATTAAAATATTAGCAAAGCATGTGGTAGCAGTGGATTTTTACCTCCAGGTAGAGTGTTGCTAACAACAAAAGCTGAGGAATGTTTCATCAAAGAAAGATGTATCATATGCCAAACTAATACGAAAGAAAAACTAACTTCAACTATTACTGGACAGAAGAGTGTTCGGGATGCTGCAGAAATTGGGAAGACGAAGTTCATAAACGATTGAAGATGTTTGGAGTCGAAAATCAAATATTTTATCATTGTAGTAATAACTGCTACAAATCGTATACAATGGAAAAAACTTGAAGAAAATTCCTGAAAAATTAGCTGGAATAACAACAACAATTAGAGTCTTCTCAGAAAACAACTTGCACAGATCACAAAGTTCAACTGTTGCTAAGATCGATGGCTACTGTTTGTCCACCTCCAACAACTGATCAGAAACCAGATGATCGTCCATGTGTTGTTTGTGGTTTATCCAGAACACGGACCAAAAGGATTGACGAAAGAACGAAGTATACGGAGTATGTGAGTCTCAGAGGGCCAACACATTTTTGTCTGCAGCAAGTTTCTTTCAAGATATAGTTTTCAGCCGAGTTGCTGATCTAAACAGCGATGTGAATGTATTTGCAGCAGATTTGTATGCTCGCCTGTTATGCATGGATACATTTAAAAATATGAATGTGCAATGAGCTCCCAGAAGCAACGTGATCCCCAGCCTTCAGTGAAGTTTTCACTCTTTAGAAAAGCAAATGAAGTTTTAGAGCCACTCTTAAGTGCTGGTTATGAGTTCACTCTTAGTCAGATAAGAGAATTAATGGGCAACATTGATGAAACTGTATTGATTTATAATAACAAAATAAAGATGTTTCTTTTGAGTACGTACAATGACAGAATTCGTTTTTGTCTGTCTCACAAAAAGAGTGAGCTACTAATGGTGTTCTCAGATGATTTGATTCCTGAAGTTCTTGCTTCTACAGTAAGACCACAAGATGCAGTTAAGACAGCTGGAAGCATGTTGAGAAAGTCTTGAAAATGTCGATTTTGTACTTCATGACAAATTTTGTGATGGCCCAGAACTCCGCAAATCATAGGAATCAACAAGAATGTCTGATGCTGTCTTAACATTTTCTCCTCGTAGTTTAGTATCAGCAAGGAAAACTCTTGCTTGAAGAAGATAGCTTCGAAGATATAAGTGAAGAACTGAAATACAAGCACATGAACCGACATGCTGTGTAAATGTACTGTCTTTTTCAAATCATGTTTTATGAATTACATAATAGAAAAAAATTGCTACACATGATGACTGCCAACTCAATATATGACAAGTTCAAAAAAGTAAAGAGCTAGTCACGTCAATGGTCAATGAACAGGATTGGTGTATCAATAAGTTACAACGACACAGTCAGGAGCAGGAACGTGTTAGCAGCATATGCAGTAAAATCATGTGAAGCCAACAGCACACCTCTTCCAGGAAATGATTTACCATTGCTGCTCTTGACAATTTTGAGTTTGAAGACAGCTCCTCTTTGTCTGGAACATCCAGTGCACATGAGACTGCCATGGGGCTTTTTCATTACTGTACCAATGAAATAGCTGCTGGAAAAGAAGCTGTGTCATATTCAGGAATTACAAGGAATCTTCTGTAAACTTACAACCCGACTGCATTTCCAACGTGTGCAGCATCACTACAAACCAATAACACGTCCCAGTCTACCAGAAAACTTCAAATTGGCTGAGGAGATGGATCTTCATCTAACGAATGTTGCGGTCTGTAAAGCTAATTTAACTGAATTCATCATATCGCTTATTCGGTGCGGACTGAAGGATGAAGCCAGTTCTTTCTTGGGCTGGAATTCATGCTCCCAGAATACTGTTCCACTGAAGAAGGTTGGGTTTATACCAGTAACACCATCTCCAGTCAAAAACTATGCAACAGTATACATAGCCCTCAAAAACTTCCAAAATGTGCGTGACAAATTTGAAGACCAGCCTATTCTACCAATTTTCTGTGATGAAGGTGTATTGTAGCTGACATTTTTATGAGCAAACAGATGAATTTGATTATCTAGCTCACTGGATGTGGCATTGACGATGCATTTATTGAGGCTGAAATCTTTGGAAGCAAAATTCTGGTCAATCAACATCAAACAAGATGAACATGGAGATGTTAACACGCCAAAACATTGCTGATTATTCAGTAAACACAGAATTTCCAATTATTACAAGTGGAATGATTGTCAATGAGGAGTTAGTGCCTGCAGAGATTTACTCAAAAGGTAAGGACCATATAGTTCAAGAACTTACCAGCATATTGGAGGAAGCTGACCTTCGTATTGTGCCGCATGTTGAGTGGGCTGTACGAAGTGATTCCACGCAAGCCATTGTACTGTAAAATGACTCAGATGTCATTTAGCTACTTAGATTTGTTCCAATGTTCATAAGTGAAGGTTTGTCTGAGTTATGGATACGATATGGAACAGTCGAGAAAAGACATTTCATCCCGCTTCATATTCTGTACAAGAAACTTGAACCAGCAATGTGTAGTGTTCTTATCAAGGCACATATTCTTACAGGTGCTGACATTATAGCAAAATAGGAACAAAAGTAGGAGCTAAAAATGCTGAACCTACTAAGTTTCTAAAATAATTTGCTAGGGCAGAAGAAGAATGCGACTTTCAAGACGTTGAAAATGCCTTGTGTGTGTGTGAAAAAATTGTTCTAGCTGTGAGTTCAAGAAATCAGTCTCTCTTAGTGACCTTCCATCTACATCATATTCTGTGCGTTGACACATTAAAAGAGCATTCTGCTTGATCAGAAGATGCATCAATGTTCTGGATCATGCATATGTAGAGAAAGGTCCATGTAAATTTGGTTGAGAATATGTTGATGGAGTGCTAAGACTAAAGAAATTCTTAAAGTCTCTACCCACAAAAGCGATTGCCGCAACAAAATATGAATATTATAATTGAGTGTGCTATTATTTTTTTCATTTTATATCATAATAATTGTTCGGAGTATACATAATAGTAGTTTACGCAACAATTGTATTATGAAGGCCTTTAAGCCACG
>JAGFPH010000223.1:170680-194736 GCA_018207615.1 Philaenus spumarius | reverse complement strand
AAAGTTTGCACCTAGACCTTGCGGGATTATGGACTGCTTCGTTTCGCCCGTAGAGGACAAACTCACTTCGCAGGATTGCATCCCTTCTGTCGGCCTCGGATCAGAAGCTGCCCTCACGGTAAAATTCCCCAAGTGGATTTGAACCGGGTACTTTTAGGCTATGGTATTTACGATTTGATCGATTTTGGGGGAATCAGACGTGCTATAATAAGGTCGTGTAAAAATACAAATTATGCAGAATAATCTCATATATTTATTTGTTTACACAAAACTCCAAAAACGTTTAATTCTAATATGAAACATCGTAAGAAACGTACTTCCGGTCAAAAAGGGCTTTGTGTTGTACTTTTTTGACCAACGAACTCGTCCTAACGACTTAGAAAACCAACGTGTGTACCACATTAGAGTGAGAACACACATTTTTAATAACACCTCAAAACGCGTTCTGCGGACCATGATCGGTGCTCATTGACCACTCCCGACCATAGGTCTCACCATAAGAGTCACTGCAATATGTAAATTCGCTAACAAGTTTCAGTATCGCCTGTTTAGGGCCATCCTATAACATACAAGATTTTATATTTCGTTGGAAGCAAAATGCAAAATCGGATGAGGGCGGGGCTAAAATAAACACATCAATAACATCAACACTCTCTCCTAATTTATTCCTCTACGACATGACATGTCACCACGTAAGTAGTGTGTAAATATAAAGCTTTTCGGCTTTGGTGAATTATTTAGCGATGTGCGGGAACTATTATAATACAACTAAAAGCTATTGCTTACGTCAAATGGCAAGATGTATTTTGTTTCTATGTAGGCGTAAATGGTTTCTTGTTTGCTTCGTATGAGAAACTATGAGACAAACCTGCGTGCTTCACACGCCAACCTCCGCGAAAGCAAATCTAAAGGCTAAATAATTTAAAGCAGTAAATTTTCAGGCAGAACTTTGGGCTTATACAAAGTGTCCCAAGAAGAAACGAAAAAACTTTTACGGCTTGTTCCGGCTGGTGAAACTAGTGAAAAAGTTCACATAAACATAGGTCTGGAAACGGTTCTTTTACTAGCTATACGCCATTTAATTTTTTACTAAGCAATTTATGTCGTGAAATAAGTCAGAAAATTACTATTAGTATTTTACCTGATATTTAGTTCGTCGTTTACTTCGTTATGCTGTTCTATTAACGACGCGTTTCGAGATCGTAATCTTATTTTCAAGTATATATTTTCACTTTTCAGGTCTCAGATATTCATAAAAACACAAACATATTGAATACAAAAAGCACACAACACATAATTTATAGTGCTATGCGGTTGTAGTTGGTTGGTGTACACCGTCGCGTCGCACTTTGTGCGGTAGTTATTTAGTCCATTTAAATTCGGGGTATGACCTCAGGAAATGCCCCCCACACCAGATCACTTGTACTCTATGTTTTTTAGGTTGCTGATTACGAAAATCGGGATACCTCGGCTCTAAAATCTCGGCGTCACCCCTAAAAATGCAGAAGAAACCCCCTTTTTAGGGGTTTTTTCAGAACAACGTTTATGACACCTTCAAATAATTCTATTAAATGCAAATTATGTTTAAAATTTAGAAATTTAGTAGCCCCATAGAAACCGAGCAAGAAATCCACCACAAGGGTTTGCCATGGGGAGGGGGGGGGAACTACCCCTAATTTGACGAAAAATGAATAAACGATGGAAATAAAATGTTTCCTTTACTTTTTGGTGGGAGGTGGAATTAACGGGGTCGCAAGATTATCTGAAGTAGGTTTCAACCCCTTAGGGGTGCAAACTACTCCCAGATTGCGTTCAAGTTCAGGAAAACCAGATAAAATGAGCTAAAATGAAAGCCTATTTTCTTTCTCGTCATTTCTGATGAACATCTTTGAAGAGCAATATTAGAACTTTTTTTCACCCCCTTAGGGGATGAAACCACCCCAAAATGTATAAGAAATCGAAAAGTCTGGGAAAAAATTTTCTTTTCACTTTTTGATGGGTGTCCATTGTCAAAGTGGAGGAGACCTCAGAATTGATTCGTATAGTTTCAACTAGGCTTGGGCAATGTAGTTCAGTTTACTGAAGTAGTTCAGTGAATCTCCTTCAGTGAAAGGAACTAGTTCACCATTGTAGTTCCGTAGTTCAATTAGTTCAGTAGTTCAGAACGTATTGAATGAGATGTAGTGAGTGATTTAGGCCCTATAAATTGTAATACCAGTCATAGCATTGAATGCTTTTAAAACTACTGACATCAGCATAGTAATGCTAAAACAATGTGTAATATTATGCTACACAATATTATTACATACTAGGGGAAACCACTGCGTGCTCCGCACGCCAAGCCCGTTGGAACCTTCTATACACATAATCATGTTATCTTTTCTTTATAATAAAGGTGTAGGATTAATAATAACCCCAAAGCTAAGATGGTAAATAATGTTAAATGTTCAAAAAATCTAACCTAAAAGTTAATACAATAAATAGTTGCTTCAAAATTTGAAATCAGGTGTTACGCTTTACATATCGCCGGATGTAAAGAAAGAAAACAAGTGAACCCTTCAGTTAGTGAACTACTGAACTAGTGAACTACAATCTTGTAGATCTCTGAAGTACTTCATTCGGCTCAGTCGAAGTGAGCCGATCTTCTGAACGGCTCCTTCATGAGTTACACAAGTCTAGTTTCAACATTATCGGGAGGGGGGAGGAGAACCACCCCTAAATTGTCATAAAATACAGGAAACACCGAGGAAATGAGTGTTAATGAAGCTCATTTTATCTATTTTCCCTGGACATGAACGTTATTTTGGGGTAGTTAGCACCCCAAGGGGTTGAAAACTACTTCAGATAATCTCACGATCCCGTTCCTTTCACCTCCCACCAAAAAGTAGAGGAAACATTTTATTTTCCGTCATTTCTTAATTTTTCGTTAAATTAGGAGTAGTTTCCCTCCTACGGGAAACCCTTGGTTTGTTTCTATGGGGCTACGAAATTTCTAAATTTTAATCATAATTTGTGCATTTTATAGCAATTTTTGGAGGTGTTATAAACGTTGTAGTGAAAAAACCCCTAAAAAGGGTGTTTTTTTAAAATTTAGTGTTATGCCGGGATTTTAAAGCCGCGGACCCAGATTTTCGGAATCAGCGACCCAAAAAACATAAAGTACAAGTGGTCTGGTCTGGGGGGCATTTCCTGAGGTCACACCCCGCGTTTTAAATGGGCTAATTGACCAGTTCTGTCTTGATAATCGTGTGCTGCATCATATAAGCCGTTGGACTGAAATGACAGCTGATCATTTAAATATATTATTGTATGAATTTAATGTATATCTCTAGAACGGGTTTTAACTGATTGAGCTGAAATTTTGCTCGTCACTCAACAATACAAAGACCTAGTTTGACAAAAATAATCAACTTTTTCCAACAATCTGTTTCAAAATGACGGTCGTTTAAACATTTTAAATTAGAATAACTCAAAAACAGCAAGTTTTTTTTATAAAAAACGCCAAGAGTACATTTTTGTAGAACGTGGAAATTATCGGACAAAGGGTAGCAGTAAATCAGCGTCCAACTTAATTAATTAGTCTTGCAAATTAATTATTGCTTACGCTTTGTTACTATGGATGTTGGACCCATCAAACTAATGGACGCTGTTTTACTATTACCTTTTGATAGACAGTTTCCAAAGTTTACCATTGAATAGGAAACGAAACGAGCTACAAAAACGCACTCTTGACACTTTATAAAAAAAACGTACAGTCAGTGCGTATCGGCTTTATTTATAGATTTATTCAAGATTGTATTTATATGACATTATTGGGTTCGTTATTTTTTCTGTATTCCGTCATAAAATAATTTGTTTGTATTATTAATTTGCAAAGGAATTAAATGAAGAAAAAACATACGAAATGTTCTGTAATTATTCAAAATTTATTTATAAATAATTAAATCGTTATAAGTTATAAATTATTTATTGTTCACATATTTATATTTACATTATACACACAAGTTCTTTTTTCTCGGGTTTCTGGTTCTAGGTTCAATATTTTATTTAAAATTGCTTTATAGAACTACGCCTGACCTAAACATAAGTTAAAATAAAAATAAACTTATACTTATATTTATAATTTAATTTTGTCACATACACTAAATCTAATATGTTAATATTTGAATTCCTTCTATCAAAATAAGTTTATTTTATTTAAATTTAGATTATAAATTACTCACAAAATATAACACTTTACTACCTTATATTTTTTCTTATTGTAGGCTTAGTTCAAATTATGTAACCAGCCATATTAGTCTTCAATTATATACTCATTCCTCCTTCAATTCATTGTAATGTCATTATTATGTCTCTATTAATTTATTTTCTATAAAATACAATTTACAGTAGCTATACCAAGTTATATTTTCTTTTCTTGCCCACCTTTCTTTTTTTTTTTAACCACTTTTCTTCTTTTACATATCCATCAGCTGATCAATTTTTATTATTCAGTAGTACCTACTATACTATTCTACAAGCACTTCCTTTTATATTATATCCTTCTCATATATTAAGCCTAATATTATATGCCAAATTGGCTTTGTTACAGTTCGAATTTATTATTTTATTGAAAACTAATAACAATAATAATAATACGATTAGTAGGCTACGTGTATGGACTGTAACACCACTGTAAAATCTCTCCTTCAGCCATCTGAAATCTTATTTTGAAGATAAACCATTTCAATAAACTAGACATTTTTTACTTAAACATCTAAAACAACATTATTTGATATGGGAAAATTAGGTTTTTTGTTAATTACAAAAAAAAAGTAAAAAAGATATACGAGGTAAGTGTAAATTGGAAAGTTGTTAGGAATTACAAAACCTTTAAAAAGATATACTACTTCACATATATATAATGTTAATATAGGCTATATTAATAATGTTGCTATTTAAAAATTTTAAACATTGGGAATTTACAAATTTAAAAAAAATCAAATGTTTTGAAATTTCTGTTTTGCCCAAAAAAGGCTTTCCGTGTAACATATTGTAGTAAAACTAATTGCATGAAGAGTAAGCAATTTGAATCGGAGAAAGACTATGTGAACTGATGAAGAAAGTACAGGGTATTCAAAAATATTGTTTTTTTCACAAAAATGGCCGCCATTTTGAAATTGATCAAGATAACGAAGTTCTGTTTTCGTAAAAATATTTGTCTATTATAGACTATAGTGCTTAAAAGAAAGTACAACATGACGTACGTTTAAATTTGAAAATCCCGAGATTTGAACTAGTGACCCTCAGTTTTTGGAACATCCTGTATCCGATCGCATTACCGATCGGGTCGAAATTTTGCAAATTACTCATCAACATAAAGGACGAGTTTGAAAAAAAACAATCAAGTTTTTTTATAATAATCGGTTTCAAAATGGCTTCCATTTAAACATTTTAAATGGGAATAACTAAAAAACCGTTAATTTTGTTAGTATTATTGTATTAGTTCAGGATCATCCGATGATGGTAACTTGGTTACCGAAATGAACACCAAGGACATATAATAATACACAATAAATTTGTACCAGTTTATTTGTGTTGGATTGTACCGAAGCTGGTTTTGACTCGGTGTTTAATATTGACCACAGGGCTCAGTCAACATCTAATATTAATTAATTGATGTCAAATTGTGAACTGTGAAGATGATCGTGTAGGCATAGACCTCATGTGACACAATTCTTGTTTAACTAGTAAGCCCCATGAAAAATCACAGGCAGATTAATTAGATTTAGATACACATCAGAAATACAAAATAATTTATAAAAATACTATTAAAAAACAACAAATTTTATCTATGCTGAATTTTTAACTGGTGAATGTGTATAATTATAAGGATTATAAAACTGTTGGCCTATTTGTTAAAATTTTGTATTTATATATAAAAAATAAAGATAAAAACATTATATTTTAATAGATTCAAAATATTATTATTTAATATTGATATATCAAATGATTTAGTAGTTATTAATATTATAATGAAGAAATTAATAATCGTATATATTATACGAAGATGTACGAATGTTTCCGAAGTTAAACGAATGGGTATCTCTTTAAATCTGTATAAATGAATATATTGATGATAAAAGGTTGTATTTATATTCATTTTATAACCTCACTAGGGGAGACCCCTGCGTGTTCCTCACGCCAACCCCCCGATGGAACCTTCTAAAAACATATGTTATGTTTTATTTATAATAAAGGTGTAGGATTAATAATAACCTCAAAACTAAGGTGGTAAATAAAGTTAAATGTTCAAATCAATTAATTATTTCGTATATTTTATAACAGAAGTTAGCCCTGCAATAAGGAAGGGTCAAAAGAACCAGTAAAGCTCAGATCTACACTTAATCAAAAACCTAACCAAAAAGTTAGAAATACAAATAATTGTTTCACGTTATGAAATCAGCTGTTAATATTGGTTACTTACTATCAATTACCATATATTATCAATAAATAGGTCTACTATTAAATTATAATATGTCATATTTATTTTTAATTAGGATGTAACATTGTTCCTTCTTATTTTTAAATTCGAAAAAGCAAGTTTTTATTGGTTTGTGTGTGTTGAAACATGTGTTGTTTCAGTCTTGTCTAGGCCTAACTTAAAATATTATTTTTGTACTAAGCTGGACATCTGAATCATCTGTTTTGTCTGTTATTTCATTCAACTGGTTGCTATGGTAATGAATGTAAATACATTCAAGATAATATGTGTTGGTTCATCATCAGTCTAGGCCTAACCTAAAATTATGTTTAATTTATTTTACCTGCCGTTTGCGATGCACACATAATTTATGTTTTTGTGCACATATTTGAATGATATAAGTTTCATCTTCCAATTGTAATTTTTTCGTTTTTATAATGTTGCTTATTTATTGGTATCACAGCAGTTAGACGCTATGGGTATAACGTCCAACTTGATCCTGTGAATTTGTTCTGACTAAATTTACAAATATAAATAAAAATGTTTTTATCAATATAAATTCTAGCCTATGTTACTCAGGGATAGTGTAGCTTTTTATTAGTAAAGTTTTTTGTTCAATTGGTTCAGTAGTTCCAGAGATTATCCCCTACATACAAACAAACAAATTTTAACTGTTTATAGGAAACAGCTGACTACTGTTATTATTACAGTCAATAAACATATGTAATGGCGCTTATATTTTTGTTAAATATTGAGTATATTTGTTGTTGTTTTTATGTTCAATAGATGCTGAATTTTTTTCTAAAAGTATATAAAAACACGCTTGTGTTCAAATGAAAGTTTGTGTCAAAATTTCAAAGCAATCGGTGAAGAACTTTCGGAGATTATCGATTTTGAACAAACGCACATTTACATTTTTATTTATATAGATAGCAAATCTTTTAACGTATTATAGCCTACATTAGGTCTATAAGTTATATTTAAAAAAATAAAGTTCGCGAGACATTATATTATTGATTGAAGTTGTAAACATAACCCCAAGTATAATTTACTCTAGGTTTTGTAAGTATTACAGATGACGGGTGAAATTAGCTGTTATATTGTTACTCACGAAAGTACAATTGCTTTTATCGGAGTTGATATCATTTTGGTTGAACTTTAGCTGACGGCACGAATCACTTGGCGGACGTGTCGCACTTCCTGTTTACATAAATAATTGACTACAGAACCAAACAACAAAATATTTCTTTAAATATGTTTAGCGCCTTCTACACCGTGTCAGCGGTAGCTGTTTATAAAGACAACATAGTATTGTTTCGGGCCGTATTATCGTTTGTTCGAGTAAGACTTATCCGAAATGTTTTCCGATAATGTTTACAACAAAATAAATGTTTCGATGCCGGCGCGTGTAGCCGACTGTCTTCCTCAATGCCACCGACTTATATTCATCTCGCCGAGGTCTGGAGCCAGAGCCAGTAGCCAGTTGCAGATGTAGCGCGTATGTGTGCGGTCGTGTTAGTGCACCCGCGAGTGTTAGTAGATACAATGTTTACTGGGTCCACGAAAACATAGTTGTAAGAGTATAATTTTAAGTGGAAAAGGTAGGGTTACTTGCTACGAAGTATCATAAAATAAACTGCATTGGATTATTAGGTTCCTTAAGGATTTTATGTGTTTTAATTTTGCGGTCACATAAATTATTGCTAAAATCCCTTACCTATTTGGGAACCTAACATCTTTTTTTTTAAATTCTGTTGTACACTATCAAAATCATGAATGTAACATCATTATAATAACATTAATTGATAATAAATACTACATTCAAAACTAAAATATACAGTTTACAGAAAATAGAACTTAAACACTATTATAAACTTATACAACTAAACAAAGAAAATGTATGTACTTCAATTAGGCTTGCTAAGCCTGTTTTGAAGCTACCCTCTAAAAAAAGAAACATAACTATTACTTACTAAACCTCATATATTAGAAAAATGGGCTGTGAAAACGTATAAATTAACAAAATAATTACAGAATTTAGCACAAAAGGTTGAGTCTGTTAAAAAGGAGGAAAATGTTTAGTAGGAATACACACACACAAAAAAAAAAAATAAAATAAAAACTAGTTAAAAAGAAAATTCAATGCAACACATTCGCACTAAAACAAACACACCCTCACATACATTCACACATGATAGTCATAAAACATCGTCGACATGATAAGTTGTAATATTTTAAATAGGTAAATATATCTAGAATTTCGAGTTTGTAGGTTTTTGGTTTGGGTTATTATGTTTCTTACTTTTCGAGATTAGATATAAAATTGACAAAAATCCTTTCTTAGCAAACGCCCAACACCCAATGAAGATATTTCTACAAAATGTCAGGTCTGTAGGCATTGTGATTGCCTAGATTTATTAGTCTATATGCGCATGGATTATAGAAATGTTATGTTTTACTTGTGTTGTTTTTTTTTATAAATTTTCGCACTTACTTTTATTATTATGAAATACTCTTACCTACGGAACCTAACCACCGAGATGAATATAGGTGTACTGAATTGTGAGGTTTTAGGTGTTTTGGTTTGGAAGAGATAATAATTATATTTCTTACTGTTCACCGGTTTTCGCGATTAGGTATGGAATCAACAAACTTCTTTTAATATTTACATCATTTTAGGTCTGTACGTGTTTGTGATGGGTGAGTCAGATTTCACAAATATGTTATAGATAGGAGAAATACTGTGTTTTACTTTTTGTTTTTATTTGACATTTTCGCATTTAGATGACTTATTGTTACCCAACTGGAACCTAACGCCTATAAGTTGTACATATATCAGGAATTTAGAGTTTGTATCAGTTTTGGTTTGAGGAAAGTAATATTTCATACAGTTCACTGTTTTTCGCGGTTAGGTATGGAATTGACAACATTATTTTCTTATTGGGATTGTATGTCAAACACTAAGCTATATATATTGTACAGGGGTAATTCCCCCATTTTAACCCTTTAGATTCAAGTAATCGAAATGCAAATGGATATTCTTTCTTGTAAGTAAATAATATACATTTTCCTTTTAATTACTTTTCCTGCTTACCTAAGCACCAAAAGTACCAATATGAACTCATTAGCTTATATAAAGATAGTGGAATTTATATTTAGTATATAAGGGTAACTACAACATTTTAAACACAAAGATTTAAGTAATTGAAATGCAAATGGTATTTTTATTATTGTAAATCATAGATTGTAGAAATTTAGTGGACTTTATATTTAGTATCCATTTTAACCACTCAGATTCAAGTAATCGAAAACAAATAGATTTTTTAATAGATTTTATTTATCTTGTACACCTTTTCTTTTTTATGATTTTCTTTCTTACCTAAACATAGTGTACACCAAATTTCAGCTTATTAGCTTGTAGAAAGTTAGTGGAATTTATATTTAGTATATAGGAGTAGTTACATAATTTTAACCCCTTAAATTCAAGTAATCGAAATTAAAATGGATTTTCTTTCTTGATAGTAAATGATTTACCTTTTATTTATAATTGGGTTTCTTACTTACCTAAAAATAATATGTACCGAATTTCAGCTCGTAATGGAATTTATATTTTAGTATATAGGGTTAGTTACCCCTGATAACCTCTTAAATCCAGTAATCGAAATTTAACTGCAAGTAATTCAAGTAATCTGAGTAATTTAAATTCAAGTAATCGGATTTTCATTCTTGAAAGTAAATAATTTATCTTTTCTTTTTAATGATTTTTTGAACATATACAAAATTTTAGCTCATTACCTTAGAAAGTAAGTAAGAAGAAAGTTAGTATTTAGTTTATATCTTCTCCATTTTAACCCCTTAGATGGTAGTGATCAAAATTCAGTGGGTTTAATATTTCTACGAAACATTTATCAAAAAAAAGTACCAAACTTTAAAATGCCTAGCTTCAAGGGAAGTAAAATAGTGAATTTATTTTTTAAGGTGTTATAGTATCCCCGTTTCCATCCCTTAAACGCAAATAATAAAAATGAGAATGCTCTAATATTTTTATGCATCACAACAAGAAACAATTGTGCCTACATTCAGTTCTCTTTTCTCATCGAAATTAATGGTGTAGTTAGGGTAGTTACTTCATGTTAAACCCTTAATCTAAGTAATAAAAATATGTTTACCTCGTAAACTCCCTCTTGTGCTAATTAACTGCTGTGCCAAATTTGGTTCAGATCCGTCAAACGGTCTGGCCGTGTTTATTGAACACACTTCCAAAATGGACGACCATGCATAACCACAGATTTTTCTTTCTATAAAATATTATACAGATGCAGCGCCGTAACTTCCGCCGGGACAGTAGGCCCCCGTGGCCCGGCCCCGTGGCTCTACTTGGATTTCTATAAAACAGTGTTTTTTGGACGTCATTTGCTGAGAAATCTATCCAAAACGACTAAATTGTTATAAAATATGAATTTTTAATGTGTTTAATAAAATATTTACTCAATACAAAGTTCTTTGGAGCCAGGGGGCTCCTAGACCCTTTTAGAAAAGATTCATTATTTCACAGCTAAACCTAGTGAAGAAACTTACAAATATGTGTATGCGTAGGAGTATAGAGCTCGGGTTTTCCCAAAAAAGAATCGCTAAAACAAAAGAAGCACTTTGATGAACTGAGCGAGGATGAAAGGCTGCAAGAGCCAACATCTTGCTTCTAAGTGTCTGTCTTTTACCCCCATGATAAACACGTTATGTGGGCAACTAGACGCACGATTTCAAGGAATGAAGTCAGTTTTTGTTTTTTGAACACTTACAAAATTGTTCAACCTGAATTGATTGACCTGAATCAAGCAAAAATGACGTTCAAACAGAAGCCGTCAACTTCATGAAACTATTGACGCCTGGTGACATTTCGGCGTGATGCATTTTACTCATCAAAAGTCAGAAAAAAGGAGTTTTAATGGATGAACAATAATTTAGTTTTGAAAAGTAATGTAACTTAATGTGTTTTGCTTGTAACAATACATTTGCTTTCGTTTTGAACTTGTGTGATAATTTCAAATCATTTGGCACACACACTTGCATTATTATGTTTACAACAATTATCAAAACAAACTTTAATCATTTCTTTCCTTTACATATTTTAATATCAAAAGTTGAAACTAATTTAAGTTAGTTGAAATGAATTATGGAAAAAAATAAAGTTGTCTGTTAAGTTCATATAGCCTAAGTTATGAGTGTAGTTATGTAGTAGCCTGAATGACACAGGTTACAGAGGTAGATCGAGATAGAGGGTAAATAATGTAGCAAATCGTTCATTGTTTCAATATTCAATTCATTTTTGTTTCATTTTTTCAATCCCGTATCATGTGCAAAATAAAACACATAGGCCAAGGTACTACAAATGTGGTAAATTTGTCCTCTAGAATGCATTAAAACACTTTTTTGGGTGTTAATTTCCCAACACTTTCCCCCAGACTTCACGTGGGGCCCCCAAGTTTGTAGTTACGCCTTTGGCAGATAGATGTTATTTTAATGCTCCATAACCTTACTTCGTTATTTTCAACTTTCTTGTTCCGAGGAATATTATTACCAGATATTTGCAGACTCACTAAATGAATACAATTCAAACAAAATTATGGCTTTAATAGTAATGAAAATATTAAAATTTAATTGATTCATCATGAAAGGTTTTCAAGTTTATGATCGCACAGACCTGCATAATAATCTAATAAGGGATTTACACAACTAAAAACATTGCCCTTTACGAAAATGAAGTAGCAATTAGCTAAGTTGTTCTGGTTTTATTAACTGATTTTTATGTAGTGTTTGGTGGTGATTTCAAAAATGACATTAGGGTTTTCTATCATATAAGGTTTGACTGCAAAAGTAAGGCAAGACTATTAAGAATAAACGATACCAGGAACTGGCACATTCTTTCTCACAAACATATTTAAATTATTAAACAGATTCACTGTGACTTCATAATTGTAGGTGGGGTAGGAGAGGTGATTTATTAAAGTAGGAGATTAACTAATAAATATTATTATTATTATTATTATTATCTAGAGAGAAAACTATTCGATCGATTTCGAACAAATTTGCACCAAACATGTCAATTCGACCTGTATAGATGCAAGAAAAAAGGTTTTGAAAAACAACCCCCTTTTTTGCACAAAAAACCCCAAAAAAGTTATTATTTTTTTATAAAAAATCGGCTCTAACAATTTTGATAAAATTTGGCTTATGTGTAGCCTTTAATTAATTGATGTGTTTGGTGCAAATTTGTTCGAAATCGATCGAATAGTTTTCGCTCTAGCTTTGTAAACATACAGCCATACATACAGACATACAGATATTCAGACATACAGACAGACATTTTGTAAAAACCACTTTTTTGGACTCAGGGTGTCCCAAAACGGATTTTTTCACAAAAATCTCAACATAGATTTTTTTTGCGATCACTATACTTTCTCTATATAGGTAATAAAGAGAAAGTAAAATTAACAAAAACACAATTTGTGTACATGTTTGCTTTAATTTTAATATTAGCTAACTACTTAGAAGGTTTAGATAAAACTACTAAACCAATTAAAAAATATTGTTTAATAACACATAGATTAAACAAAATTTAGTGTAAAAATATACTCTATTTTCGCAACCGTCTCGTAACCATTCTACCAAACTTTACCTTGTTATATAACATAAAGTTACATATTTGTATTCTTTATTGCTGAGACAATTCCAGTCGATATAATACAGATAGGAGTTTATAGTTTTTTTATAGAAGAAATTGTTTTAACTCCTATTTCCTAATGTAAACTAATAGTTTCGGAAAATTGTAAAATTTTCAGCCATGAAGGAGAAAAAATTACTGGATCATTTCGCTTAAGGAGTGCTTTTCAACAATACCAATTTCTTTAAAAATTGTCCCAATACAAATCGAGTAATAAGCATTATAAAAAAAAAACTTGTTTATGTATTGTATAAAGCACATAAGCAGTAAAAATAAAGATAATTCGATTACGAAGCTGAACCGTGAAATTCCAAAATTAAGTTTCAGTGCTTTACGGTTTCAACCAACCATTTGTGGAATTGGTCTACTCACGAAGGAGTTGAATAGCTGCCTCAGTTTCTCATTTCAGCCTCGGCTAACAAGTTGCTTCGCACCACGAATATGCTTCCTCGAATTATTTATTGGCTGCGCTGTGCGAGTTTTTCACCACGACAATGAGTCCTCGCATCAGAAAATGCCTCACGGTAAAATCCCTTATATTGATTTAAAACCGGGTAGGCCCTACTTTTGTGGTATTTTACATTTTGATCGATTTTGGGGGAACCAGACGGGACCGACGGCCGACTTTGTGCCCTGCGAGCGAAGCTAAGCAGTCCATAACCTGAGGCCGCAAGATCGAGGTGCAAACTCGCAAAGCCGAGTGATTCGAACATGCAGGCTTAGGTGATAACAAATTATATTAATATGTTTCGTACACATAGATATTCAGCGCCTTCGTAAGTAGATCAAATTCCCAAATAGTTGGTTGAAACCCAAAAACCTAATTGCGTAGTCGAATTATTTAAATTAGTTTTTTGACTTAACTCAAAATCATAGTTTGAGATTAGTTTTTTCCTTATTCAATAATGCAATTATCAAAACTGTAAAAACTCTCCACATTCGTTGTTTAATTATCTACTATTATGCGGAATTATCTTAATTATCCTGCGAGTGGAACGAAGGACCGAATGATCATCATGGGGGTTGATTTGCAAACAAATTCTACTAATATATTTCGTACACGGTGTATTGAGCTCCTTCGTAAGTAGACAAATTTCCCAAATAGTTGGTTGAAACTCTAAAACATATGAACTTAATTTTGGAAATTCGCTCAACTCATGTCAGCGGTTCAGCTGCGTAATCAAATTATTTATATTTTCTTCTTGGACAGGGCTACAGCATCATAAACATAAAGGTTCGAGTTTATATTTTACACTCACTCGAGTTTATATTTATATGCTCCAATGAAGTTCAATTTGCCCCCCCCCCCCCCCAGCATTGGGGCAGTTTTTATGGGTAGGTCAGAGAGGGTTTTAAGAGCTGAAATTTGGGCAACTTATTCACTAGAGCTTCATGAGGAAGTGGTCAAAATCTGAACCAATTATTTTGGTAGAAACCGAGTTATTACTGTTTAAAAATTCTACAATTTATACCTAATGGTTTATTAATGCTTTAAAAAAAAAAGTTTCTTGTCCTATGGTTTTTGTAGATATTTGTTATCTATGGTAATAAATGGCTAATATAAAGAAATTGAAACTTTTATGTTTTCAATTTTGATACAAATCGAATTTTGAAGGGGTGGTTATTAGAAATAACAAACAATAAAAAACGACTACACGTTGGAAGTGAAAACTTCTATGACCAGTCTATATTTGCAAATCAATATTAATATTAAGGATCAATAAATTTATTGCTTTACATATATTTTATATATTTTTGAATTATTAATAATCATCATTATTAGTTACATCTTCAATAATCATTTTCTCATTTACATTATTGTGTATCATGTTATTTTCATTATTTTCTGAAAATATATACAGAGTGTTCATAAAGACCCTTTAACCACCTTTATTATTTTTGTTATTGAAAATAAGTTAACAAAACTTTCTATATATCTTCTGTTGCATAACAGGAAAATGTTTTTGACATATCTGAAACTTTATGGGTGGGGGGGGGGGGGGGGGGGGGGGGGGGAAACAATTTCAAATATAAAGGTAGGTCATGTAATACGCCATTGAAAGCTTATTAAAAGAGAAACAGAATAAGCAAGTCAGTAATTCTGATGCTTGATCGAAGTATTTCCTCAATTTTTATCACAACAAATATAAAAGGTTTGGATTACTCTAATTAAAATTGCTGCCCTAAAACTGTCTGCATTATGCCGACCGGAAAATAATTGCACCGTATTTTCGGCACCTCCTTAAATCAATTAAATCCGTTATAAATGATCGCAATGTTGATAGTTTAAAGCTGTTATCGCGGAAACAAATTAATACTCGGCAGGAGTTAACAAAAATATTTCTTAGTTGACCGGAGCTCTCCAAGTGGCAGAGCTGTACACTACTAGCATTGAGTTTGTGTGTGTTTCATTCTTCCGCTTGCAAATATAGGGCAGATTCAAAAAGGCCGAAACTAGAGGGTTACAGACGTAACCTTGACTGTTAAAGTACTGAAATGTGCATGCTTGACAATGTATGTGAGTATGTGTCATTAAATATAGGTTTCTCTCACAAATTCAAAATTAAAGGTTATTTAATTTTTCTAGCATTCCTCCGCGAGCAACAAGTTGATGTGATAACCACCAGACCGCAGGATAAACACTCGGTTAAGAACACCAATTAGGCGCGTGCATACTTCCACAATACAGCAGATTTGTTCGTCATAAATTATAAAAATTTATTGAAATTACCTTTATTCAGAAAGAATTAAACATCGAATGTGGTGAACTTTTTACATGTTTAATATTTGCATTATTGAATAAGAAAGAATAAATCGTAAACTTTGATTTTGAGTTGAGTTAAAGAACAAATTTAGTTGAAAACAAATTTAAATAATTCGACCACGCAGCTCAACCGCAACGTGAGTTGAGCGAATTTCCAAAATTAAGTTTTTGGGTTTCAGCCAACTATTTGGGGCATTGAACTACTTACGAAGGCGTTGATTATCTGCCTAAGTGTACGAAATTTATTAGTAGAATTTGTTTGCATCTACTCGGTCGACTCACTCGTTCCTTCGTTCCACTCGCAGCGGAAGTTTGCACCTCGACCTTGTGGCCTCGTGAGCTTAGCTCAGATGCTTAGCTTGTAGCCTAGTGAGCTCGGGTCGGAGATGCCCCTACGTTAAAATCCCCCACGTTGATTTGAACCGGGTACTTTCATGGTATTTTCCGTTTCGATCGATTTTGTGGGAGCCAAGCTAGCCATAAGGTCAAGTAAAAAACAAAATGTGCAGAATAATATTTTACGTTTATATTTTTAGATAAAACCTCAAAAAAAGTTTCATTCCAGTGGTCTACGAAAAATCACAAAACATAGTTATTTCCGGTCAAAATACGTGCTTCCAGTTGATGGATTTTTTTGGCTAACGAACTCGTCCGAGCGACTAGACAACCAACTTGTATACCAAATCGGACTTAAGGGTCTGCTCCAGTAAACGAGAAAGCAACCGGAAACGCAAACGCTTCTCACTGTATCCCTATCTAAACAGTGCAATTTCTTACAGCTGAACTCTTTGAACCATTTCAAGCCCTCATATCATACTATTTTATAAGTCTATCTTTTGTAATTGAGTGTAGAAAAAAAACTGAATATTCTTTATAAAACTTCGGATCCGGCTTGCAAATTATTTTTTCATTATTAATTTTTTATTGTGTTAGGAAAAAATCCAAACTTTGTACTTACAAAATGTCAGTTACTTGACAAATGAAAGAAATTTAAAAAAATGTAAATTGCAAGACGGATGCGTATTGTGACTGTGCTTAAAATGAGACCTTGTAAACAATTGTATGATAAAAAGTAAACGAAATAAATGGTTTGAAATTTAACATTGCTCTTATGGGATAAAAATCCAAGATGGCCGCCACTACAGCAGACCCTTAAAATGCGGCCATTAGAATGCGAACACGCGTATCTTCTATATATATAAAAGCCAAATACCACTCACTGACTCATCGCGATTTCTCAAAAACTACTCAAAGGATTGGAATAACATTTGGTATGTAGCTTCCTCTAGGGCCCTAAGTGCTCGCTAAGAAAGTTATTAAAAATAAAATAAACGGTATCAGTTAACTGACACAAACTTTCTCCCAACTTACTGTAGTCAAAATAATATTGTTTTTAATCATTTTATCTACTACTTTTTAGAACAAAACAAAAAAATAATATTCTACCTACGTCAATCGTATAAAAAAATTTTGTCTCAGGCGGGATTCGATCGCGTGACCTTTGAATTACTGGCCGTGCTCGCTACCGTGGTGCTACCCCGTGCGGCCGCTGCCGCGATGCTAGATTGACAACACAAACTTGTTTATTTTTAAACATTTCCCCATAATTATAAAACGCCGAAGTTTTGATAAAAGCGGGTGGTGTCATTTTGTTTGGCATCTTAAGCACTATAAATACTGAAAATTTGATCAAAATCGTTAGAGCCGTTTTTGAGAAATTTGCATTTTTGTCGTTTTTTATGGGTTTTTAGGGGTAAATTACCCTTAAAAAATGAAAAAAACGCCTGGAGATATTAGGGTTTAGTACCTACATACCAAATTTCATGAAAATCGGACCAATAGTGTCCTCTCTGGTCGTGTATACATACAGACAGACTGACAGACAGACACCACTCTAAAAACACTTTTTTGGGTTCAGGGAGCACCAAAACAAAAAATTCCACTAAAAATATTTTTGGGTTCAGGGAGCACCAACACAGATAATTGCACTAAACAATTTTTTGGGGTTCTGGGAGCACCAAAACAGATAATTCAACTGAAAATTCAAATTCGAACATTTTGACGAAAACAATACTTTCTCCATAATAGAAAGTAATAGAAATTTTAGGGGGGTTTGGGGGGTGGTTAAAGTTACTAAAAATCCCCATAAGATATACATAGTGTAATATATTTATTGATATATATTTTTTGTTATTATACATTTAACTTTGATTTGTCTACCCGTGCAAAGTCGGATCTGGCAGCTAGTATATATATATGTTTATTTATATATATAGGTTACAATTTCTGGGGATATATAAATGTGTTCTGGGGATCATGATCGGTGCTCATTTACTACTTCCGACCTTAGGTCTCACCATAATATGAGTCACTGCAATAGCTCATCTTTCCTATGGAAATTCGCAAAAAACTAAATTATATCCGCACTCGGGCTGTCTTAACCTTTAAAATGACATATTCAGAATAATTGTCTAACCATTCATTATTACTCTAGTAATCTTGCTGCGATTGTTAACATTGCTCTTTTAAGAATTTACATTCAAAATGGTGGCTGGGTCTGCCGGGCTTTAAGTCCTTGTTACGTTAAACCTGTAAGACAGCTAATTGCTGTATTAACTAACAACTCATTAAAGCCTATGTCGACCTTTACCTGTATCCTATGTGATGCAAGTTGTTGTGTCGATTTCATCAGATTTTAGTTTTTAACTGGAATTTGTATTTCTTATCAGACTAGCAGGGGTACACACGGATTCGCTCGCAGATATGAATGAAAGAAATGTGGGTTGACTAGTTCAGCGGCCCAAACGCGTTTAGTGAGTTTCGTCCAAAGCAATCTATGTTTTTCATGTAGGTTTACATACATGATCAGCTATGAGCCAGTAAGAGCAAAAACCACGATGTTTGAGGTGCATTTCACGTCTATAATACATTTTTACCTAAAATATTTTCTGCGAACAGTATTTTACACCTTAGACGAAAATAATTGAAATGCATATTTTCTCTCTTACATACAGAGAGTGATTCAAGAAGAAACTGAAACTTTCAGGACGTGTTCTACTAGTGAAAATAATTAATAAAGTTAATATAAACATAGGTTCGGAAATGCTTCGTTTTCTAGATATTTACCCTTTTTATACAAAATACTGTACTTAATACCTTTGTATGTAGGAAATATATTCAAAGCAAATTTTGGATACATATTTGGTATAACATCTTTTAACCACGTACAAAAAGTCAAAACTCGTTTTCATAAACATATATTTTTAAAATAGCGATCAATTAAAATTTTTAATGTAATTATTTCTTTAACTTAAAAAATTAACCGAGTTGTTGGCTAAAAACTAAAATTATGGATAACTAACTATCGAGATATCAAATTTGTATCCTGTTTCAAGAAAATTGTTTGTGAAGTTAGCGGTTTTCGAGATATTTTACATACACATTTTCAACGGCCGCCATTTTAAAAATATGAACAGGTTTTTGTTTTTTGTACCATGGGTAAAAGATGTCATCTGTACTAATATTATAAAGAGGTAAACATTTTTTGTTTGTTTGTATGTAGGGGTTAATCTCTGGAAGTACTGAACCGATTGCAAAAATTGTTTTACTAATAAAAAGCTATACTACCCCTGCGTAACATAGGCTAGAATTAATTTTGATTCAAGGATTGAAAGAACCCCTAAAACAATAAATATTAATTTTTATACTTTCCTTAAAGGTAGAGAGCTGAAATTTTGTACATTTATTTCTTACAAGAGACATAGAAAAAGTAAACTAGATTTACATTTTGTCGTGTGCTGCTAAGGGGTGAAAATGTGATAACAACCCCTAAAACAATAAAAATTTAATGTTATATTTTCTTTAAAATTAGTGAGCTGAAAATTTGTGCTATTATTTCTTACAAGATACATAGAAAAAGTATCATAGATTTACATTTTGTCGCGTGCTGCTAAGGGGTGAAAATGTAGTAACAACCCCTACAACAAAATACTGATTGCTATACTTTTCTTAAAGCTAGAGAACTGAAAATTGGAACTTATTAATTTTAATTGTTTTATAGGAAACTAGCTGACCCGTACGGCGTTGCCCGTGGTGGTTGGTATTTTCAGTATTTTTAACGTAATTGTATTATTTTTAAGTGTTCAGTCAGTGAGTGGTATTTGGCTTTTATATATCTTAAATAATTAGCCCAATAATTGGTGTTTTAGTTCATTGTAGGCCTAACCTAAAATTATATTTAGTTTTTGATCCAAATCAGTTGTTGATCAAAATCAGCTGTTTTAAGCTTTTCATACGAACAGCTGTTTTTTGTGCCCCTGATAAAATCAAAAGAAATCTTTCTTCTTCTTCCATAAGATTACATTGAAACTTTGAGGGCCACTGGGGCGTAGCCCTAATGTCCTAGGACTTCGGTAAATGGCCTAAAACCTTCCCAGGGTTAACCTGTGTTACTATGCAAAATTTCAAAGCAATCGGATGGACGGTTTGGTAACGCATAAAGGACAAACATACAAACAGACAAACGTACAAACAGACAAACGTACAAACAGACAAACGTACAAACAGACGGACATACATTGAATTTTATATATATAGATAAAATAAATAATAACAAACGCAATTTAAATAGTTACGTCTAATGGGTAAACTGGAGGGGGGGTAACAATCGTGGAGATTGGCGAGCGAAGCGAGCAGGGAGCGGTGCCCTCTATTACCAAATATGTATCAACAATTTGCGTTCAATATATATTTCCTAAATTCAAAGATATTAATTATTTAAAAAAAAAAAATGGTAGATAACTGGAAAACGAAGCATTGCTGAACCTATGTTTATATGAACTTATTCTTAATTTTTTACTAGCAGAACACGTTCTGTAAATAAATATTGAGCTTGACTTGTGAGAAGATATACTTGATAGAATAAACTTAGAACACAAAATCTCACAACTAATACGTTTAACAACGTATTCTCACAATTAATAACTCTACATAGTTATAGTTTGACTATTGTAGCTCGTGCATCACTGAAGATGGCGACTTCAGTCGTTGAAACGCGTTTGAGTTAATAAACGTATTAGTTGTGAGATTTTGTGTTCTAAGTTTATTCTATCAAACGTTCTGTAAGTTTCTCCGTTTCTTCCTGAATCACCCTGCATAACTTATGTGCCAAATTTTAGGCCTACAGTACAAGTGATATAGGATTTTCATTGGAAATACACCTAGCTGAAATCTACTGCCCACAGGTTCTTTTGATCATGAAAATTGTGGAAAAAGTATACCAATTTTCCCCCTCCGGAAAGTGGGTGGGTGGGGGGGGGGGGCAGACTTTTGTTAACCAACTTTAATGGGAAAGTTGTAGCTAAAGAATATACCTTTATTTAAACCCAAAAATACCTTTTAAGGGCTTTAGATTCCGTGTTATGGAAAAGTAAGAAAATAAACGGTATCAGGAACTGGCACATACTTTCTTTGTTTCTTACAAACATATTTAATTATTAAAGAGATTCACTGTGACTTCATCATTGTAGGAGGGGTAGGAGAGGTAATATTAAAGTAGGAGATTAACTAATACATAATATTATTATTATTATCTAGAGAGAAAACTATTCGATCTATTTCGAACAAATTTGCACCAAACACGTCAATCAGGCCTGTATAGATGCACGAATGCACGAAAAAAGGTTTTGAAAAACAACCCTCTTTTTAGCCAGACATACAGACAGACATTTTGTAAAAAAAACACTTGTTTGAACTCAGGGGGTCCCAAAACGGATATGTCCACAAAAATCTCAACATCGATTTTTTTGCGATCACTATACTATCTCTATATTATAGTATAGTGAGAAAGTAAAAAGTGAAATAAAAGAAATATCGTACATTCAATTTTTATGACATTTTCGGAAATTTTATTTTTTTTTTTTGCCACCACCTATCCAGGGCATAACATAAGTAAAGAGCCAAACTTCGGAAAATGTTTCTAAGGGTCAAAATAAAGAGAAAATTTGGAATCACATTTTTTTACAAAAACGGTTCGTTTTCCAGATATCCGTCATTTTGTTTTTACCAAATAATTCATATCTAGAGAACGGTTTGACCGACTGAGTTTAAACGTGGCATGCAGTTAAACCTTAAATGATCTTCAATTTACGATTAATCTTTATATATTATATATTATTTCTCAAAGGTGTTTTTTTTTTGTCGCTAAGCGCTATCTCCCTTAATTCTTCATAAAAATTAATTATTGAAGCGTCATTTTAAAGCTTATGTTCCCCGCTATTGACGAATAATAGACAAACAGCTTAAAATTCATGTTTTCGTTACAAACATTTATTAAAACAACTTTTATATTATACTTCATATGGTTTAAGGAGAGGCGCCATCCATTAACAATCAATCAGTTTAATTAAAATGACAGCTGTTAGATTGTTTTAATTCTATATGCAAGTGTAATCTATCACACAAATAAATCAAATTAAACCAACGTAAATAGAGATATAAACGTAATTTAGTTAATTAAATCCACGTATTAAATAAGGTAATTAGGCCTACTCCCAACTTGCGAAATATTCGCACGGGTCAACTAGTTTACCGTTAATTTCCGAAGATAAACTTACTTCTAACACAGACGATAGAGTTACTCTAATTCTATAGTAATTCTATAGTCTGTGCTTCTAAGTGCTACACAACTCACGTATTGTTACAAATTTCGCTATTTACCGCATCCGCACCATACTGCATTGTAGCGACAGGCCTACTCTTTCAATCAACCGCCCCACCTAACCCCCTTCCGGAGGGGGTAAGTGGTAGAATTTGTTTCAGGATGTTTATGATTAGTAGCCAAAAGATCTCACCTGGGGGAATTAATTTGAACTAAAGCCTTATTATTGATCGTATTACTAAACGTTCTCGAACGTTCCGGAACAGAAAGTCCCTTCGGCCGGGAACATTCTACAACATCCTCCAACATTGTAGAACATTCTGGAGTTTAAATGGGGAGCATTATAGACCATTCCATAACATTTAGGCCAGTCTCGGCCACTTCGGCACTCGATACCAGGTATTTGGTTCAACCACTCGATATCAATTTTGAAAAAATCTAAATGGCTGTAACTAAAAATTTTAATTACTAAAAAATATCGTTGTGTGGCATATCGTTTAAAAGCGTATTTAATTCTGAATCCAAAAAGAAGCATAATTAATATATTTTTTTAAATAGTACAGCAAAATGGGGCAAAATCGAAAAACACGATTTTGTTGTTTTTGCCGCCATTTTGAATCGGTTAAAAATATGGATGTGCAAATTTCACCGTTGGATTTCTCTTGAAATTCTACATTGAAATGATGTATCACATGACCACCTTTCCATTTAAAAAAATTAAGTTAATTCCAAGATGGCGGTCAAAAATTTCAAACTCACCAAAAAGTGGTTCTTTTATGGTTGTAAATAACTGCTTCTATTCCTACCTAATAAGACTCGTACTTTTTGAAATATTAATTTGTTTCCAGACTTTTGCCTCACTCTGTATATGTTGTACACAGAGGCAGCTATTCAACGTCTTCGTGAGAAGTCCAATTTTCCAAATAGGTTGAAACCCTAAGACATATAAACATAGGTTTGGAAAATCACTCAACCCACGTCAGCGGTTTACTTGCGCGATCGATTTATTTTTAACTATTGAATACCTTCGAAATGATGCGGCAGAAGGGCTCATTAAAAACATGTTATGTAAAAAATTCTGATAAAATAAGCAAAAAATATTAATATTTTCAAATATAAAGGTGTGATTTGTCATTTCAAAGCTCCATTACAGCTCAAACCCATCGTAAAGTCAATCTTTGTTAAGGGGGAAAATCTCTCCGTACCAAACCAATGTAATTTAAATGAGTGACATTGAATTATTTAGTATACCAATAATAAAACTATGCTATACTTTCAAGTTTGTGTAGTGGTTTGTATAGTGGTAGACATAAAAAGGAATGTATGTTAGCATTTTCATGTAAAACAATTACTATAAATAAAAAATACTGAACACATTTTGAAAAATAATTTTCTTACAGAAATTACACAAGATAATTTTTTTATTCAACTACCAACTTTTGATAAATAG
>JAGFPH010000223.1:154632-170670 GCA_018207615.1 Philaenus spumarius | reverse complement strand
TTGATAAATAGTGTTCTGCAAATTTCAGCTTCCTAGTACAGCCCCAAGCCGAGATAATGGTACATGTTTAAAAAAAGTAGTTTTTTTGAGAAATCGCATTTAAAGTAAAATAACAAAAATCTTCCCTTTAAAAATCTCCAGTACCATACTTATGTCTCTCCTTTCCTGCTCATCTTTTTTTTTAATTTTTAGCTATCTCCTCTTTTCTCTGGCCTCCTTTATCATCTCATTTGCAGCTTTTTCAGCTTTAACAACACGATCAATGTAAATTTATTCTCAGTCCTTTTCGAGTGTTTTTGCAACCTCAACTCCCAATTTTCCCTATACTCTGGCTGTTCCTATTGCTCCATCTAATGCACCAAACTTCAAAGTTTTGTAACCAACAAATACAGTTTTAGGTATTCGTGACCATATAACGTGATTCAAACTTCCGTGCAAGTATTTAGCTAACAGCTCGTCTTGGAACATGTCTCTGGATATAGGTTTCATAGCCGGTAGTACTATTCATATTCATTTGGCAAGGAATTGTTTAAACAAAAAGGAATAAGTTAGTAGTGTATCTATGATAAATCAAGACAATTTGCAAGTAATTACTGTAATTCAAACATCGTATGTCGTATGATTTCGTCGGCTTGTTGCTCGTCTATGTGGTGCACATACTTCTTCAAACAAGTAAATAAGACATAAAGGAAAGTTTTGCCTATAGTGTGTTATATAACTTTTTTTGAAACAAAAAAAGGGATGTTTTAGTCAAATAAAATAAATCGACCACGCAGCTAAACCGCTGATGTGATTTGAGCAAATTTCCAAAATTAAGTTTACATGTTTTAGGGTTTCAACCAATTATTTGGGAAATTGATCTACTCACGAAGGCGACGAAAAGCTGTGGAGCCGGGATGTACACTGGTAGCCGGGATGGTAGCTTACTCGCTTACTGCTATGTAACAATTCTCCCACAGTTCGCAACGTTCCCAGGCACAGTGGAGCCTGGCTGGTTACCTCGATGGGTGCAGGGAGCTAGATGGGTGGAAATATAATTGCTACCCCGATTGTTTACATAGCTCAAATCTATGTAGAGCGGTTAGCTCCTGCGTAGTTTGCAGTCACCATTACGCCAGTCCTGTCTACCACTGTCAACAGTTGGCTGCTGCAAGCGTGTGTTGTAACTTTTGTTTGTACAAATATTATCATTAGGCCTATATAATCATTATCATCCGGTATTTATTAGGCTGTTAGGCTTTCACGAAAACCATGGTTTAAAAAAAATACTATTTTGGGTCAATTATAACACTATCACATTTCTTTGATAAAGTTATTTTATAAAAGCACTTTGATAAAGAAATATAACACTTCAATGGCTATTTTTTATAAAATTTCAAGTTTGTCAAAGGTTGTTTGCAATGCATATCCCTATTCATTCAACTTTTGTAAAAGTTTACAGCTCTTTTCATCAATGATCTTTGTCAAAGAACTTTTACAGTGTAATAGGCCCCTACAACTATTTGGTAAACTCTGATGTTGCTAAAATTTTAAGTTGTAGAATTGTGATCTCCCGTGAAGACCTCATCAAGCCGTTTTATATTGAACAACAACAAGCAAATAGCAAGGAAGCGCAGAGCGTCAACGTGTGCTCCCCTCATTCCGGCCAGGTACTCATCTAGTAAGCAAGTAAGCTACCATCGCGGCTACCAGCGTACATCCCTGCTCCACTGTGTATGTACCCCAAAACTCGGCCGTCGGCCTCAGATCAGAAGATGCCCCCACGTTAAAATCCCCTACGTGGATTTGAAACGGGTGTTATTATGGTATTTTACGTTTTGATCGATTTTGGGGGAATCAAGCGAGCTTTAAAGTCGGGTAAAAAACTAAATGTGTAGAATAATATCCTGCATTTATTTTTTAAGATAAAACTCCCAAAATGCTTCATTCTAATACGAAAACTCTCAAATAATAGTTACTTCCGGTCAAATAACGCGCTTCCGGTTGTTGCATTTTTTTGCTAGCGAAGTCGTTTAAGTGACTTAGACAACCAACGTGTGTACCGAATTTGGACCAATTTGGACTCAAAGTGCGGTCGTTAAAAATACATGTAATTTTACAAACATTTTAATGACACCCCAAAACGTGTTCTGGAGAATTTGATCGGTGCTCATTGACCCCTCCTGACCTTAGGTCTCACCATAAGAGTCACTGCAATCGTTCATATTTCCTACGGAAGTACGCTAATAAGAAAAAAGTCCCAATACCCATAAGTCCGGATACATGGTTTTCGAATTAACCGCCGTTTTATCTGTTTTTTTATTAAACACTTAATGGCTTTGGAAAATAAAAGATATTGAGCTCAAATTTGATGAACTAATTGGTTACGTATCGTTTTCCCTTATCGGTGCTCATTTACTACTCCCGACCTTAGGTCTCACCATATGAGTTACTGCAATAGCTCATCTTTCCTAACGAAATTCGCTAAAAATGGTATATTTTGTAGGCATTCTTCCCTTAACCGCTACAAAAATGGAGGCCTTCTAAACAACCACTTCATAGTCTGCTAAATTAGCCACCATTTTGTTATGGTTGGAAAAAGAACCACAAATGCTAACTTTACAATTAATTTCGTATTTTTTTCTCGCCAGTGTTTAATACGTCAGTAGGACAATGTTTACAATATCAGATGCACGGAAGGGTACCTGCGCCATATTGTTTGTACGCATATTGTTTTGTATTTTTTTAGTGACGTCATCATTGCCCCAGCCAATACTAATACGCACATGATAATGCAGATTTCCTTCAGCTTAATTGTCACATAATATATTTACCTGCACAACTTGGCAACGTTATCTGCCAAAACATTCGTAATTTACATTCGTAATGATTTGTTTATATCGCGTGTTGCGTGTGCTACGCAGTTTGTAGCTGGTTTAAATGTCTAGGCCGCGGAGGTGTAATCTAGGACAAAATGGCGATTTAAGGCTGAGTACGGAAAAAAACTAATTTGATATGAAAACAAGTTTTCTGAAGGGGGAAATACCAGCAGCGCCCTCTCTACTACGAACTACGTCCGGAATTATGTAGATTGTAGGTTTGCATTTAAAACTGGATCGTTCTGTGAGGGTTGGGTGACCGTAATAAATCTAACTTTTCAAATTTGTTTTTAGATAATTTTCAAATTAAATATGAGTTATATGATTAGGTAAATGAGCACCGATCATGGTCCCAAAAAATCGTTTTGGGGTGTCATTAAACATTATATATATAGGACTATGTATGTGTTCGCAATCTAGTGGTCGTATTTTGAGTCCGATTTGGTCAAAATTTGGTACGCACGTTTGTTTAGTCGCTTGGCCGAGTTCGTCAGCCAAAAAATCCAACAACCCGAAGCACGTTTTTTGACAGGAAGTAACTACTTTTGAGATTTTACTTACTAGAAAGAAACATTTTTGGGATTTTGTCTAAAAAATAAATGTAGGATATTTTTGTATTTTTACACGACCTTAGGCTTATAGCTCGCTTGGTTCCCCCAAAATCTATGAAAACGTAAAATATCATAAAAGTACCCGGTTCAAATCCACGTAGGGGATTTTACTGTGGGGACATTTTCTGATCCTAGGACGACGGCAGAGTTTGTATGCTGCGATGATCGCTTAAGTCGAAGCTGGAGGCTTAGGTGCAAATAAATTCTACTATTATATTTCGTACACAGAGGCACTAGACCCTACTATTACTACTATTCGTACCATTAAGCGCTTTCGTACTATTCAGCGCTTTCGTACTATTTAGCGCTTTAGTGAGTAGATCAATTTCCAAATAGTTGGTTGAGACTATAAAACATATGAACTTAATTTTGGACATTCGCTCAACTCAAGTCAGCGGTTCAGCTGCGTGAACGAATTATTTTTTAAATATTTACAGTGTATAATAAAGTATACAAGTTGTATTTTTTAAATGGCCCACTATTGGTATCTTGTAAACTATAAATCTGACGGCAAACTGTAAACAGTGAATCTTTCCTTGTTTTTGAAACATTGAAAAATATGTAATACAAATCTTTGTAAATATTCGCCTTTTCCAATGTGGCGGCCAACTTTCAAACTTATTATTTTGGAATTCACAAGAACTTTTAAACTTTTTTATCGTACTGCATTACAAACTGATGTTTTCAATACGCTTTATGTTCGTAAAGGGGCTCTTTATATTGTCACTACTTGCTAAAAAATCAGCTGATTCAATAACCAGCACTAGGTCCTAAAATTATTTGATTGTGTACTAGGAACAAAAAGTATTGTACGTAAACACTGCATTGCGGTACTTTAAAACCACAACAGCTGTAACTTCAAAAGGTTCAGCGGTTTTCCAACTGATAGCAGCACTGTCACGCTTAGGTTAAATCGCGTTCAAAATCTGTAGACAAATTAATTATGAATTTTAATTAATTAAGTGTTCGTGTGATTCTAGAGCAGCATAATAGAAAGGTTCAAAAGTATAGTTCATAACTTGTACCTAAAGTTTCGTTTTCCATTTATCCGCCATTTTGTTTGTTTTCAAAAAATAACTTAATATTTTTATGCGAATATTTTAAAAACTGTGCGTTTTTGCGAAGTCGATCAACAGTTTCATCAATGAATTTCCCTCTAAATTTCGCATTGACAACATGGATCCCACGACCGTCTTCCTTAAAAAGTTATATATTATTCAAGTTGCCTGAGCCAATTTTTAAATTCATCATACAATAAATTTTTCTAATGGAAGAGGTATCACTTGCATGTCTCTTATGTGTCCTTTATTTTAAATAAATAATAATCCGTTTTCATACTTTTCACCCACCCTATGCACTTGTAGTTTGGAGAAATAAAAATATTCAATTAATTCAATTGGAAGGCACACTGATAAACAGATGGCCCGACTAACCGTTTACAATTCAAAGAAAGAAGAATACATTCGCACCAATTAACGCTTTCTCTTCATTCAGATTCAACAGGTGTTTGGATTTAGTTACGTTAAACGGTCAGATACTTGTACCCTGCTTGTAGGGGCCGGAGGCGATAACAAGGTACGGAATTAAGCAAACACATAGCCTCGAGGTAAGGCGGTGTGTGGGCCAATTTGACTTGGTATATAATCAGTGCCTCCGGGGCTTGTATTCGTCGCGGAGTACTCGCCCTACGCAGTAAGGTTTTGTGGGTCAAGGTGGCGAGTTTTCCGTGTTGGTACAAGGTCTTCCACGAATACAGTGGACTTTCCTCCGATTTTTGATCTTCGGACCGGAGGATCGCTGTAACGTGTAAATACGTCCACACGCTACTGCGGCAGGGCTGCCAACGTTTAAGCACAAACAGTTTTAGAACGTAATCGTGATGTGTAATTCAGTATTTATTTCAAACTAGCAGCGGTATCCTTGGAATCACTCGCAGATATAAATCATTTGACCACGCATCTGAACCATTAACGTGAGTTCAGCGAATTTCCAAAATTAAGATTATGTGTTTTAGGGTCTCAACCAACTATTTGGGAAATAAGTCTACTCTCGAAGACGTTGAATAGCTGCCGTTGTGTACGAAATATATAAGTAGAATTTGTTTGGACATAAGCTTAGGTTTACACCATCCGTTTTTCCATTCTTCAGCCCGATTCTTCAGAACGTTTGAAGCCCGATCTTTCAGAAAGAAGAAAGGACCAGCTAGGGACCAGTAGTGTTGTTGCTTCCTGCCGGTTGCTTTCTTCCGTCTTTCTTTTCCGTTTTCGTTCTCTCGAAGAAATTTTATTTTTTTCGCGATCTTTATTCGCGATCATGGACGTAAATAAGTTAAACTATATATATATATTTATTTTTTATTTTGCCTATAGTTATTATTCCAAAAATTTTCTAAAGTAATTTCTTACGTACAAGTCTATTTATTTAAAAAAGTTCCTGCTTTTTATTCACTCACTTCCTAAATACTTAACCGATTTTGATGATTCTTTTTTTAATTAAAAGATAATGTCAAGTTCTAAGTCACTGTGATGCTAAATATTTTATTTACACTTTTATTTGGTTACATACCGAGTTTTAAAATCGGACCAGTATGCTACAACTAAATTAATAGGAAATAATTGGTTCTAAACAGCTGATTGAGTTTCAAATAAACAACTTATTTACGGTACTTTACTCAACTGTCAACAGATGATTTAGGTTATGTTATTGTTGATGTGTTTTAAGTGTCATCTGTTGCTGTGTAAAATTTGTTCTATTAATTTAATTTTTAAACATTTGATTAACAGCTCCTGTAAACAGTCAAAACATGTCTTTCTGTATGACAACAGCAATTGGGTTCACTTTTAGTAAATATTCCCGCAATAATACCGCAGAATGTCTGCGGGGGATATCCTCGTATTTATTAATGTATTATATAAAAGATAAATACCACTCACTCACTGACTCATCACGAAATCTCAAAAACTACCAAACGGATAGCAATGAAATTTGGTATGTAGCTTCCTCTACGGCCCTAGGTGCTCGCTAAGAAAGGTTCTAAAAAAAAAAATCGAAATTTTAGGGGTCTTTGGGTGGGTCAAAGTTACTGAACAAAAACCACCGAACGGATTGGAATGCAATTTAGTATGTAGCATCTTCTAAAGCCCCATGCTTGCTAAACAAGGTTTTCAAAACATTCGAAATTTTAGAGGGGGTTGAGGGGGTCTAAGTTACTAAAAATCCCCATAAGAAATACTTAGTGTAATATATCTATTGGTATATTTTTTAAATGAATATACATTTAACTTTGATTTGTCTAACCGTACAAAGCCGGATCGGGCCAACTAGTTAAATATAAAAACTAAACGTTTGTAAAAAATTACTTTTTATTGTTTTCAGCAAACTTCAATATATAAATATTCTTTTGAATATACAATTTGAATTGTTCATTCTGTTAATTTGTTTACTAACTTTGTCAAAATGCAATAGGTATTTATTTATATGTCTTAAAATAGGATGAGAGAAAGCACACTTTCCATAGCAGCACATATAGCTAGCCATCTCCTTTTCGATGCTTCGCTCATCTTCTCGCGCGACTTCGTTGAACTCTCCTGGAGATGAACTAGTCGGTAGGCCAGACTGGGTGGTACAGATGGTGCCAAGTAGCGTGAAGCGTCCCTTGAGCATGCGCTGTAACGTCTTACTCTCTCCTACTCGACTGTGAGTCTTAAGTACAGTCACCACCAAAAAGTGTTGATATAAAATCAACACTAATATATAGCAGACATGCATTATGTAGAGCAGGCGGCTCTGAGTGTACTCCGCCGCGAGAGGGGAAATGTGGTGGGAGCCGGCGTAGGAGACTTGCACACCCCCTCTTCGCGCTCCATCCTAATTGGCGCTATCTGTACTTCAGTACTAACGGACAGAATGCGGCATGACAAAATGGACAGTTCAAACAACCCATCCCTCCCCTACCTTGTGTTTGCGCAAACATTTTGACGGTAGGTTTGAAATGTATGGCTGATAGTTTTGTTTGCGCAAACGTTTGAAGTGTACGGGGGCCTTTACGGAACGGAAGAGAAAAAGCGGATGGTGTAAACCTACACAAAGCCTCAAGCTTCGAGCCACGCGCTCCTTCGTTCCACTCGCAGAGGAAAATCTCGCTTATGATCTCGGGTTATGGTCTGCTTTGCTTCGCTGGCAGCGTACAAACTCGGCCGTCGGCCTCTAATCAGAAAATCACCCCACGGTAAAATACCTCACGTTTATTTGAACGGGGTACTTGTACGGCATTTTACGTGTTTGATAGATTTTGCAGGAACTAAGCGAGCTATAAGGTCGTGTAAAAAACAAAATGTGCAGAATAATCTTCTATATTTATTTTTGTAGATAAAATCCACAAAAGTGTTATTCTAGTACGAAAAATCTAAAAAATATTTACTTCCTGTCGAAAAACGTGTTTTCAGTTATTGGTTTTTTTTTCTAACAAACTCGTCCGAGCGGCTTCGACAACCAACGTGTGCACCAAATTTAGAAAAAACCGGACTTTAAATTTGGCCTTTAGAATACAAATACATATTAATATAAATTTTATAAAATAAAATAATTTTTGTATATTATCTATATATATAAAAGCGAAAACCCACTGACTCACTCATCACGATTTCTCAAAAACTACCGAACGGATTGAAATAAAATTTGGTATGTAGCTTCCTCTAGGGCCATAGGTGCTCACTAAGAAAGAAAAAATTCGAAATTTTAGTGGGGTTTTGGGGGGATCAAAGTTATTAAATCACGATTTCTTCAAAACTACCGAACGGATTTGAATGAAATTTGGTATGTAGCTTCCTCTAGGGCCATAGTTGCTTACTAAGAAAGGGTTTGAAAAAATTCGAAATTTTAGGGGGGTTTTTGGGGGATCAAAGTTATTAAATCACGATTTCGTCAAAACTACCGAACGGATTGGAATGAAATTTGGTATGTAGCTTCCTCTAGGGCCATAGGTGCTCACTAAGAAAGGGTTTGAAAAAATTCGAAATTTTAGGGGGGTTTTGGGGGGGATCAAAGTTATTAAATCACGATTTCTTTAAAACTACTGAACGGATTGGAATGAAATTTGGTATGTAGCTTCCTATAGGGCCATAGGTGCTCACTAAGAAAGGGTTTGAACAAATTCGAAATTTTAGGGGGATTTTGGGGGGTTCAAAGTTATTAAATCACGATTTCTTCAAAACTACCGAACGGATTTGAATGAAATTTGGTATGTAGCTTCCTCTAGGGCCCTAGGTGCTCAATAAGAAAGGGTTTGAAAAAATTCATAATTTTAGGAGGGATTTGGGGGGATCAAAGTTACTAAAATCATAATTTCAGATCTTTTATTATTATGACAATAGTGCTTTTATTATTTGAGATCTAGGCCTATATATATATAAGCCAAATACCACTCACTGACTGAACACTTAAAAAGAATACAATTACATTAAAAAGACTGAAAATATCAACCACCACGGGCAACGCCGTACGGGTCAGCTAGTAAAATTATAAACACATATACATTTTTAATGACACCTCGAAACGTGTTCTGGGGTTATGATCGGTGCTCATTGACCACTCCGACCTTACTTTTCACCATAAGCTCATAGCAACAACTCATCTTTTCTATGGAAATTCGTTAAAAATAGCGATTTTTAAACTTTCATAACTCCGCCACCTGATGGTTCCAAGAGTTAAAATATGATACACGCCTCGTGGGCCCTTCGAGAATGGTTGTACGAGAAATCAACAGTGGTGACTCCAGGAGCCGATTTAGGGGAGGTCGCTCGTCGAGTAGTTTTCTTGGCGGGCAGGACAGATCTATCGTTTTATTATATTCAATTTTTGTTTTTTCCGTCTAAGATAGCTAGTGCTGCTGATTTCTTTCCTTTATGGTTAATCCTGCACCGAGTAAAGGTTCTCAACGCAAAAGACAGACTTTCAAAGAATCCTTCATGTTGGTGTTGTACATGTTAATTTCACGGAAAATATTAATTACAACATGCGGAATACTTTAACCTAAGAACCTCTGTATTATTAACATACGCATTACGATAAATGTTTCCACAACGCCTATTAGCCCCGCAGCGATCACGTACTGTCAATTTATTAGTATTTGGTCATATGCTCTAGAAGGCGATTCTTTTTGATGTTTCGTCCTTGATCGAGACAGTTCCAGGAAGTAATTCCAATGGAAACTTACGCGGTGATGTCATCGTCTGATAAAAAAAGTTAAATCAGATCAGAGAAAAAATATTCCAACGTACTGAATGTAGTATTGGTCGTTTGATTCTGCGCAGTATTTATATTATTACTAGAGAGCTCCGCCTCTGCTCGCTTCGCTCACCAACTCCCGCGCGTATTACGATTGATTAGGACAGAGATTTTGTATTTTAATATAGAAGAGAGGCAATTTTGAAAAAAAAATATGACCAAAATTTTATACGGTAAAGTCGTATTTCAAACTGGTCAAATAGGCCTAGTAAAAAATAAAGTTGGCATAATTTTAATAGTGATAGGGGTTTAAATTATGATATATTTAGTAAGCCTTTTTCCTTGTTTGTGTTTGCTACTACCTAACCTAAAAAAATTGGGTCTGCGTCGGACCAGACGGTGGAAGTTATACTTCTTTGGCCATTCGTATACTTTCCTATAATTTTTGAAAAAAAAATTCCCAGCTGGAGATCGAACCAGGGATCTAGCGTGGAAGTCGAGTGCGTTAACCACTCACTCACCGAGACCTTTGAGGTATCTCTTGTAGAGAAAAGGTATAAAAAGGAATTTTCCAAATTTTGCTCCTAACGCGTGACGCGGTTTCTCAACCAACAACCCATCCCGATTACAATGGGCGCAAAGAAGTATAACTTCAAAAACTGTTGGTTTTGAAGAATAATACATACTTGATTCTAAATTTGGTTGCTGTGGTAATTTAAACGCTTTCAAGGAACGTTGGTTCAGTATATAGGCCTAACCTAAAATCGTGTTAATCTTATGGTCCAAATCAGCTGTTTTATTCGTAATATGTAACAACAGATGTTTGAATTAAAATAAAGGAAGCCTTTTTCGTTATTTTGTTGTTTGTGTTTGCTTTTATTTTGTTAACCTCAACTAAACAAAATTGGCTATGAAGAATACTTAACTGTTATAAATTTTCTAAGTTAGTAGCTATGTTAATGAATAGCAACTTGTGTTGGTTCAGTATAGGTCACATCTAGAATTTTGTTGCTAAGCTTTTGATTCAAATCAGCTGTTTTATCTGCTATAGGGCTGTGAGTAAACTTCCGTATTAATTTTTAATCCTTTAAATCAATTTTTTGCACTTATACATAGTGTAGTCATTTTAAAATCAAAATTACCCCATTAGCCTACCTAAAAAAACTCTTATAAGCTAGGGATTTGGTAGGCCTGGTTACCACAAATAATCTGAACCTTCTTGTGGTTTTATTCACAAGATTACTGTTAATTTTTGTTATTATTTTGTTGTTCCGCCATTTTGATTTGATTGATCATAAGCAAATGAAACTCGAGGGTAACTATTTTACATATCTATGTAATATATAACTGTAGAAACTTTCTGCAAACATATGTCCGAAAAAGCTTCTTTTACCTGATTCCAGCCATTTTCTTTTCTTTACTAAATAGTTCATATCTCGAAAACGGCTAAACCAATTGAGTTGAAACTATGCAAGTTATTCATCAATATAAAGACCTAATTTGACAAAAATAATCAACTCGTTCCAATAATTCGTTTGGAACACTTTCTCCGTTTTGGTTCCAATTGACGCTGTTTTACTGTTACCATTTATTCGATAGTTTTGACAGTTACACCATTAATTAGATTGGAAATAAAACGGGCTACAAAAATTGACTATTGACATCTCTAATATGTTGCATTGTCCTCTATAGGCTCAAAAACTATTCGACCGACTTCACTAAAATATGTCACAGTTTATCCATATTATTTCCAGGAGTGTTTAGACGTTACAATTATTACAGTCTAATGTGTTGAAATGGGGTAGCACCCCTATATAATATAAATTAATTGCACTACTTCCTACAAGCTACAAAGCTAAAATTGTGTAATATTATTCTTATTCTTATTAAGTGATATAAAAAAATTGTGTGCTTAAGACTACATGGAAGAAGTGTAAACTTCTATGGCGATGTTCTTGATGAATATAAAATATATTATGGAAATTATTTGGTTGCTAAAAAATCCTGCATAAAACAAACTTTCAAAGTACCCAAATGTAATATACATTCAAGAAACATGTGTTTGTTCATCAGTCTAGGCCTAAATTAAAATTATTTTAAGATTATACTGTACATTCTAATCAACTGTTTTATCTGTTATTTTATTTTATTGTTTGATATGGTAATCATCATTTAAACTTTAACAATATGCTATATACACATGTGCAATATATATAGTAGAGCGTTACAGAAAATGCGTGACGGAATAGAGCGTTTCAGTGAAGTGCGTGACCGTAAAATCTGATTCACCTGCCAGCAAACGAGCGTTTCACAATAAAGCGTTTCAGAAAATGCGCGACGGTAATATACGATTCACCCGCCAGCAAATACATAGCGCCGAGGTGTGCCTATAGAAGTTTGGATCAAATAGAATAACCACCCTTAAAATTAAATAATCATTTATACACTTAAGCTCAAAACCTATTCAACTAATTACACTAAAAATTTTACATTTTACACATATTAGTTCTAAGATTGTTTAGAGAGTGAGGTCACTACAATCAAAGACCATGGGGTAGCCAACCCTATACAATAAAAATGGAATACAACTACTCATATTAAATACATTGTATTTACATTAAACAGCCATTTGTTTAAAACGCGCTCTACCAGTTGCCCTGATTCTAAGACTCTTATTTTAAGGTTCGTCAGGAGTGAACAAATATTTCTGAGTTGACAGCAGCGTCAAAGGGGCAGAGCTATACACTAACAACATTGAGTTTGGGCGCGTTTCATTCTTCCGCTAGCACATATAGGACAGCTTCATAAAGGCGGAGACTAGAGGGTTACAGACGTAACCATGACTGTAGACGTACTGAAATGCGCATGCGTGACAATGTGAGTATGTGTTATTAAACACAGCTTTCTCTCACACATTCAACATTAACTGATATTTTATTTTTCTAGTATTACACCGCGAGCAACAAGTTGATGTAATAACCACCAGAGTGCAGGCTAAACACTCAAGTAGTAACATACATTCAGCGCTTATATGCTTCCACAATAAAGAAGATTTTATCGTCCTAAATTGTCAAAACTTATTGAAATTATTTTTATTTGAAAGGTAAATAATCTTCAAATGTGGTGAGGTTTTTAAATGTTTTAAATTTCCATTTGTGAATAAGAAAAAAATCGCAAATTTTTATTTTGAGTTAAGCCAACGGACAAATTTAGTTAAAAACAACTTAAAATAATGATTTATCCACATTCGGACTGTCCTAACCTATAGAATTACATATTCAGAATAATTTGCTGATAATTATTACTCCAGTAATTTTGTTACGGTGCATTTAAAATTGCTCTATGGGAGTTGAAATTCAAGATGGTGGCTGGGTCTGCCGAGCCTTAACCACAAGTCACTACAAAATACATTTTCAATACACTCACGAAATTGAGTTAAAAAAAATGTAATCAAGTATATATTTATATACTAAATTCAAGCAATAGCGAAGCATTACCGGGTCCGATAGTTTTTAATAAAAATTTACAGTTTTCGAGTAATTTTTATTTAAAATGTATAAATGTCCGCCATTTAAAAAATGTATTATTGGAACCAGTTGTTTATTTATTCAAACTAGGTAGGCCTACATTATGTTTTTATCAATGATTATATGATTGCATTTTAAATTGTACAGCTCGTTCCCCCTTCTATAAGTTATGATTTTTATAGCTGTAAAAATTGGTTTATGTTCTTAATGTTAATTGTGTCCTCGGCTAAAATAAAATGAATATACGACTTGTATCTATTTTGTTTTGACAGCATGGCCGGACTGTACATAGTAACAGACTGTAAGCTCCAACAGCTGTTTTGAATTTTGCAATTACCTCGCAAAGCAAACTAGTATTGGTATTGAATTAGAGTGATTGCAGGTCGGCCGAAGGGGCGGAGTTCCTCGCCGCCAATGCGCATGCGCCTTGATTTAATCTCGATAAAACCGCAAAAGCCTTAAGGCGGAACGTTTAAATGATATTAGTATTGACCATATATATATAAAGCGACGTGACCACGTGGTCGTTTACTGATTCAATATTGTAGACTGCGTGGGATATTTGGCCCACTGCGACAAAACAAAAAACACAGAATAAAAAATGATGAAAAATAAAGCCGACACATTTAAAACAAGATACACTTTCATATACCTAATTAATAGTCGAGACTCTTGAGTGCTTCGCACGCCAATAAAACATATTACACATTTAATCAAAATATAACGACTGGTTGTCAGCGAAAAATTCGAAAATGAAGGCCATTAAATATAGTTTTTTTTTGTAAAAATGACTTTTTATAGTGTTACTTGTCCTACATCCCACCCCCCCATAAAGCTGGAGCCTTTCATAAATCAAAATTAAAAGTCCAATTTATACGTTTGGGTTTTAAAAAAATCAGCAAAGTATAAACAAGTCTTATAATTTTTAATAACATCCGGAAACTTAATACAAAATAGGAGTTCCGTTAGATATTTTAAAGGCGGCAGCCATATTAGAAAAATGGCTAATGTTGTCACAATTTTAAAACTATCAAGTTATAGAAAATTCTTAAATTTTTTTAAAACAAATCACGGCCGTCAATTTCAGAAGCCCACGGTAAAACCCCCAAAAAATATCGTCCGCTGCTAGGGTGTTTTTAAAACTTTATACCCCTCTAACTTTTAAACAGTTAGACGTTTAAAAAAACACCAAGAACAAAAGTCTTAAAATAGCTTGTAAAATCAAAACTCATCAGAAGTTACAGGCTGTTCAATAAGAAATTTGAAAGTTCACTGCCGTATTGGAAAACGGCGGCCATTTACAAAATATTTTAACTACATATTTTGTAACTTCTCAAAAAACAAGGAAAGGTTTCCCGTTTAAAATTTGCTGTCAGATTTATAGTTTACAAGATACCAATAGTGGCCCATTTAAAAAATACACCCTGTATATTTTATAGTATAGATATTATTTTGGAAGTAATTTGATTTTCATTCGTACTATACACTAAGAAATTGTTTAGGATCCATCACCTCGTAAGCCTAAACTTTGAACTTATATTATTATTAAAAAATCTTGTGTAATTTTCTGTATTTTCAAAGTGCACACCCAGTAAACATTGTTCACTTTACGTTTTGGTTTTCACAGAAGCTGCATTAGCCGCGAGTGTAAAGATGTTATAGCGAATACTTTAGTTTAGTCTGACATTTAGGTTAAGTTGTTTTTCTGTGATATTTATTAAACTGTGATATTATAACAAATAAGAAATGAAAAAGGCGGTGCTGTTTCTGGCGATATTGTACGCAGTGGAAACACAATGCCACCAAGGTAAGGTTATTATAACATTTCAATTTTGTATTTGCATTGCTAAAATATTTTACTAACATACGTTAGTACAATAAATATGATTATAAGCATCAAACTTAATTCATAACATAAAAGTTCTTATTAAGTTGTGTTCACAATACACAAAAGGTGAAAAAGTGTGTTAGGTACCTCACTGAGCACATGCTGTATAGAGGTAATAATTTAGGAAATTTATGAAAATTAAATGCAAGCCAACCACTCATTTTAATGTATTGAGAAAACTAAATGCAAGTCTATTACTCATTAAAAAATATTGGGAAAATAAATGAAATTCAATCCGATCACTCATATAAATTTATTGAGTAAATTACGTGCAAGACAACCAATCATTTAAATTTATTGGAAAAATTAAGTGCAAGCCAACCACTCATTTTAATTTATTGGGGAAATTAACTGTAGTCAACTACTCATTTTAATAATTATTCCTTAATAAATTATTTATTGAGGAAGTTAACTGCAAGTCAACCATTACTTTTAATTTATGGGAAATTTTTCTTCAAGCTAACGTCTTATTTAAATTTATTGGGAAAATTAAAAGAAATCTAGCTACTCATTAAAATTTATTGGGATCATTTAATTCAAGTCAACCACTAATTTAAATTTATTAGGGACATTAAATACAAGCCAACCACTAATTTAAATTTATTGGGAAAATTAAATGCAAGCCAATCACTCGTTTCAATTTATTGGCAACTTGAAATACAAGCCAACCACTCATTTAAATTTATTGGGAACTTAAAAAAGCAAGCCAACCCACTCATTTAAATTTATTAAGAAAATTAAATGCAAGCTGACCACTCATTTTAATTTATTGGGAAAATTAAAGGCAGGCCAACCACTCATTTAAACATACTAAGAAAATTAAATACAAGCCGACCACTCATTTAAATTTATTGGGAACATTAAAAGCAAGTCAACTACGTATTTGAATTTATTTTGGAAAATAAATGCAAACCAACCACTCATTTTAA